>PVKS010016856.1:0-43151 GCA_004027875.1 Aplodontia rufa
TCCCTGTGCTCAGTGCACACCACCCTCACAGCTCTAATCACCTCCCTCTGCCCAGTGCACACCAACCTCACAGTTCTCACCACTTCTCTGTGCCCACTGCACACCAACCTCACAGTTCTCACCACCTCCCTATGCCCAGTGCACACCAACCTCACAGTTCTCACCACCTCCCTCTGCCCAGTGCACACCAGCCTCACAGTTCTCACCACCTCCCTGTGCCCAGTGCACACCAACCTCACAGTTCCCACCACCTCCCTGTGCCCAGTGCACACCAGCCTCACAGTTCTCTTTCCATTCCTATAACTCCTGAGCATCCAACTTGTTAAACTGTCTTTTGAACTTCCCTTGTCTTGTTCTCAAGTTTAATTACCACCTCATTAAGGAGGGCCTTGTTTCTTCCTTTATCTCAAGAAGTTCCTCTTTCCTTCTATTTATTTTCTATAGCAAGCCACATTTATTTTCATGTGCTCATTTATTATTCTTTAGTGCTGTCTGAAATGCTCAGTGAGGGAGGGAATGCTACCTTTCTCTCCACTTCTAAGTGTATTCTTACTGTCTTGTATAGGGGTTGGGAAAATGGCAAATGACCAAGAAATATTTGTTGAGTGAATAAATGAATTTCAATTCATCTAAGGATTCATAGACTGAATTTAAAATAGCTTATAGGTATGTTTTATAACCTATTCCCTGCTCTTGTGCATTTGTGGTCTTATCTACTCTATATGCTTGGTTGGATAGACTGATAACTCAAAACTGAAATATTTCTGGGTGTACAACATACAAGGAGCTTTGTAAATATGAACAATATAATATTGTCCTTACCCATGAGAAGTGCATGGTCTATTGGTGGGTGGCAGACATATAAATAATTACTTATAATATGGTTTGATAAATTCAGTGATAGGGAATATGCTCCCTAAATCTCTCATAGGAGCAAATCTGAACAAATGATATGAAGGGAGCAGCACATCTCTGGTGATATCAAAGTCACTCTATTTTTTCTGGCATTTCATCAAAATGTAACATGGGGTGGAAGACACAGCATGAATCCTGAAGTAGGAGGGATCTGGCTTTCTGGCCTGGTTTTGCTATCTAGGGAACCTGGGGTCAATTACATAAACCTGGTGGGCCTCAATTTCTTTCCTGTGAAGTGGGATAGTTTGTTATGGGGGTTAAGGGCTAAACATGGCTTGTAAGGCCCTCAGTAAATATTTCCCCCCTCTGTTCCCTTCCTCTGTTTAACATATCACTTCACCTAGGAAGAAGATATATTTTTTTATAATTTAATGGAAAGCCAAATGCTCACAACTCTATTGAAATATGTTCATGGTGCAGGAAATTGAGGACTTCCAATGTTTCACAGAGAGGCATGTCTCTGAAATGGAAGGTTGTATTTTGGTGGGTCCATATTAAAAAATTTTCCTCACTGGAGCTTCCCAGAGCTTAGTCATGCTTCAGTCCTAGGGGATGTCAACGTTTAGTGACATTGAATAGCAACGGTATGATTATCTCAGTTTCAGGGAATTGAACTAAAGATTGTCGCTGTCTAATTCTTGGACAGATGATTTCTGCCTCCCCCAAATGTTATCCATTTAATGTAATCTTTCCCCGCTTTAGAGATGTGAGCTTGTGATGCTCAGATCTCCATCAAAAGAGAAAGAAAGAGTTTTACACAATAAATGTAGAGGAAATGTAGTCATTGGATTTGGTGGGAAGACTTGGATCAGAAGTGAGGAGTCACGCAAGACTGCGACGCTGTCTTGAATCTTGGTCTGCGATAATGGATCATGGTGTGTTTGGGTCATCCACCTACTCTAGGCTGGTTGATGCCCCTGACATATTTATGTTTGAATGATTCTCTGTATCTGTGTAGCTATGTGCGTTTGTGTAGCACCTTTTAGTTTTAGCAAATCCCCACTTCTATCTTCTCTCCTTGGGTGTGCCTGTTCTAGAAACCCACGAAGCAGCCTCTTCGCCGTCTTCAAGGCTGTCTGAGGCCTCTTGTGGGCCTGCCTGCCTTGAAAATTCCAGCTCCATCTCCATTTCTTTCCCCCTTTTCGTTTCTCCATAGTACTGAGTACCTTTGTGGTCTCTCCCAATTCTGTGATATAGTTTGAATATTTATTTGTAGTTCTGAGATGAGGTATAGTATGAAGATCAAAAGGTAACTTGTGGGGGCTGAAGCGGTGGCTCCCTCAGCAGTTGTGCTGCTTCCCTGGCACGCACAGGGATGCAGGTTAGAGCACGAGGGCCATGTACACAGCAAAGTGTCACAGCAACAAAGGCCACTATCCCTCTATCTGAAAAAAAAGAAAAAGAAAAAGAAAAATACTGCATTCTTTATGACCTTTTAGAGGGACTTATGCCATGATTTTCTTGTGCCTCCTAATTTCCTGGTCCCTCAGTATAATTGAAAATATTATACTAATTCAATAATTCATTTGTATGTGATTTTGAATTACTTCTGAATGCGATTGAAAATATTGCATAATTCTTTTAAAAAATCACATATGCTGATATATGTCTTTGGGAAATGCAAGTGAGAATAAGAATAAAAGAAAATTATGACAAAATCAAACTGCCTGTTATAATTACAATTAACATTTTTCTCATTCTCTTTTGCTCTTCATTTATACATCATCCATCACTAATTAGCTGACAAATATTTAAATATTTGGTCATTATTATGTGCCATATACTGTTCTAGCAACCAAAATAATTATCCTTAAGTTGATACATATTTCATAATAAAGAGATATATCAATTTACATTATTTTTTAAAAAGTCTTAAAAAATTGAGTCATATATAGAGTGACCATCTCATATGAGTAAATTTTCCTATTTCAATTTAAATGACGCACAACTGAACTGATGGCTTAATAATCCAGACTTACCTGGAATTATTCAATCGATTCCTCTACTTTTGAGTATTTTTGTTTTTTCCCAAATTTTAAAGTTTCTTTAAATTTTGGTGTGTTTTACTGTATGAAGTCTTTGAGATCAGTAAGCTTCAGAGTCAGTCTCTCCATTAAATGGATTTGCAGCCTGGTATTTAAAGGCAGCCAGTAGGAAAGGGCTGCTCCTGGGAGTATTCCTGTATTCAGAGTGGCCAGGAGGTCTTGGGCTGCAGATAGAGAACACTAACGATTTGATTCTGGGTCCTGGTGCATGAGCTGTGTGTCTTTACTTAGGCTGAGTAGATACTGTAATGCAGGTAATTGGATGGATGGAGGGGAGTGTGTTTTAGGTGTAGGAAGCACCCTCAACAGAGGCAGGAGTGTGACAGAGTGTGGGGGTTCAAGGGACAGTGAGCTACTCATTGTGTAAGGAGCTCAGCTAGAGGGGATCAGCTTGAAGCCATTGTTTGGGATGGAAGTCTCTGGAAGATTATGCTTATAGTGTTTGTAAGCTGACCTCCTCCATGAAGGGCATGCTCGGTCCATTAATTCAGATGAGGAGTGCTAATGGGGAATCCAATTAGGCAGGGTGCCTAATTAGTATGCTTTAAGATACTCAGATTGCCAGATCTCTTGAGTGTTATTTTGCTTATCCACACAGATACACCCAACTCTGAGGCCTGGGACATGAATGGCCTTGTTGTGTACTGACTGAATAAAGTCTTTCTTTCATTTTTAAGGTCACCATTCACAAATGATGGGTTTGATTGTCTTTTAATTAATTCTTGTTTTGTTGGCTTAAATTAGAAAGAATAATTTGATTGTTTTTTTAAGTATTGTCTGAACAGAAGACTCTCAACAAATGCAAATTCCAAATACAAAGTCCTTTTTTCCAAATGAGACCATGTATTTACACCTTCCAGAGATTAGGACATGGACCTGTTAATTTCTCCCTGCTGAGGGACACACAGGGTAAACAAAACAATGTGCATCCATAAATGGATGTGAAGTGTGAGTTATTCATAAGATACAGGACTGAAGTCCAACAGGCAGGAGGGAATAGAGAATTCTAGGGAGAGGAAGGGGTTGCTATTTGCATGCGGTAGTCAGAAAAGTTCTCACAGATAAAGTAACATTTGAGCAGATACCTGAATTTGGTTAAAGCAGAAATTATTTAATGAACCTATACCAGTATGGATTGAATGTTTGTGTCCTCCACCCTCAATTTCTCCAATGCAAAAGTGGTAATATTTGAAGGAAGGGGCTTTGGAGGATAATTAGTCTTTGAAAGCAGAGCCCTCATGGGAATGATACCCTTATAAAAGAGACCCCAGAGCCATCACTTGCCTGCTCTGCCAGGTGAGGACACAATGAAAAGGCATGGATAGCAATCAGGAAGCAGGCCGTCACCAGACACCAGACCAGCCAGCTTCTCGACCACGGACTTCCAGCCTCCAGAACTGTGAGAGGAAGTGTCACCCAGTTTATGGCATTCTGTCAAGATCCCAAATGGAGCAAGACATGTACTTTATTTGTGTTGAATTTAAAATGCATTAAGTGTATTTATTCACACTTTACCATAGTAAAGGGCCAGGGCATTTCTGAACACATGCGGCCTTAGATGGAGCACTAAACTTGCATTATATAACATTTTTTTATTTCATTTTCTTTCAAGTGGACAAAGAATCTAAGATATGGATGAAAAAGTTTTGAATTCATACTTTTCCCAATTTTTAGAGTTGTTATGACGGAAAACTTTTTATTAAATTACCTCTCTTCATACTCCTTTACCAGTTTATATCAATTTTGAGTAAATTTTGTAGTGTGATCTACAATAACAAATGCAGCTGTGCATTAGGAATAAATAGAATACATCTGATAAACATGCCATTCAAATACAGGAGAAGTATATGGTGAGCAGAGAGGGTGCAAGCATACAGGTAAGGACGCCACAGGAAACCACCCTCGGTCCCTGTAGGAAATAAGGAGTGTTGACACCTTACCCAAGGTGTCAATTAAAACTCCTAGCACATCGCCAACCTGGACCCAATCATACCTCTATGCTATGATCAAATCAACGTAAAATCATGATGAAAAGATTTAGTAAATATGAAAAATAGATGAATTTTAACACAGATATTTGTTATGTTTTGGATATAAGGTATTCCCCCTGCCCCGCCCCCAAGCTCCTGTTAATGCAGGAAAACTCAGAGGTGAATGGTGAGAGCTTGAACCTAATCAGTTCATCCTAGTTTGGTCTGACAGGGTGGTAACTGTGGGCAAGTGGGTCACTGAGAGTTTGCCTTGGAAGGGTTCATCTGCTCTGTGACTCCTTCCCCTTTCTTTCACTATTTCTTTGTCACCATGAGTTGAATAGCATTTTTTTTTTCTGCTGCAACATTTGACTTTGATGTTCCTCTTTACCTTGGACCCAGGGGTAGCCTCTGGAAAATAAACTTCTCCTCCTCTAAGTTGCTTTTGACAGGTATTTTGGTCACAATGACAAAACTCTGACTCACACAGTAATGAGAGTTGCAGAGTTAGATTTGTTCAATAATTATTCTAATACGCATTCTGTTGAAATGCTTCAGAAGATGCCAACTTAGTGGAAGAGCCTCTCCATTCCACAGTTTTCGTATTTGGAAGTTGGGAGTGATTGTCCAACCTATGTCATAGGGTTGTTGACAATCTTGAGTTAATTATCATAAAGAACTTTAGAAAGTGCCTGGCATATAGTCACCCAGTAATACATGGTAGCTGTGAGTGGTAAACTGAATTAATACTACTTCTTGGATGCTGAGAGCTATAAATAATATTATGAATATATAGAACAAGTAAAAGGTCCACTTTCTGACTTCACTTACAGTCCAGTGTTGGTAACAGATCTTGTGGAGATCGTAGAGCATAGGGTCTTTCAGGAAGTTCGTGAAGAACACAAATGTCACCCACTTGAAAATCCTGGTTTTATAGAAGTGGAGGGGGCCATAGGAAATATCCCTTTTAGCTAGTACTTCGGGTGGCAGAGGGTCACTCTGAAGCACAATCTGTGACCCATGGATTAGAATCAAACAATTGAACGTTTTGTGTTCTCTTTTGTGTGTATATTTCCACTTATGTGGAGGCTATAGTTAGCAGTGGCAGACTGAAGCCCCCAGTATATCAAATGGAAAAAGCAGAATTGATTTTAACTTAAAAAAAAAACTTTAAAGACTTCAGAGAGCGGATGGAACAGAGAAATAAACGAACCACAATTCCAGAGGGAGACAATTAGTCCAGCGTGAGAGGAACCAGTTTTCCCTTGAAACTTTTTTTCAATTCTGGATGTATAAAGAAGGTCAGGCTTGGCTAGACCAAGAGGGACTTTGGATAAGGGAAGAGCTGGTCCAGAGTTTGGGTCCTGCAGGACAGGAGTGGTGAATTCCAACCCGGGGCATCTACTGCATTGTAGGGCTGTGTGGGTATCTGCAGGCAGGAAGAGCGAAGGCAAGACCTAAGACTTTTAAACAGAATGAAAATTTCCACAGTGTTTCAGTGCTTAGGAGAGATCCTACCCCGATATATAACTGATATTCCTCTAGGGAACCGCTTGCTGGAATTATTTCTTCCACACAGAGTCTCACATCTAGAGAGACGGGAGGGAGAGAGGTAGATTTGACTCAGAATCCGGGAGGACTGGTTCTAGCACCCTCCTCAGTGACCACAGTCTGTGGATGCTCATGTCCCATAGACAAAATGGTACAGTATTTGCATAAAACCTACACACATTCTTTCATATACTTTCTTTATTTTTGTTAGTGCATTATAGTTATAAATAGCACTGGGGTTCTTTTTGATATAAATTTACATGCGTGGAATATAATTTGTTCCAATTCAGTCCCTAGTATTTCCTTTTTCCCTTTCCTCCTCCCTCTCTGCTGTTCCCTTTACTCTACTCTACTGAACTCTACTGGTCTTTATTCCATCTATTTAGATTTTTTTTAAAAAATATTGCTTTATAGATATACATAAAGGTAAATTCACTGTGATATTTTCATATTGTATACAGGACAGTTGGGGCAATCTCATTCCACTGTTCCTCCCTTTTCCCATTACTCTCCTCACCCCCTCAATCCTCTTCCTCTGCTCTGCTGATCTCTCTCTCATATACTCCAAATCATCTCTAGATTATTTATAATACTCAATACAACATAGATGCTATGTAAGTAGTTATTATAGTGTTTTGTTTAGGGAGTAAGGACAAGACAAAAATACATGTCCTGTAGGATAGCAATTCATATATTTTTTTCAAATAGTTTGAATCCATGTTTGGTTGAATTGACTGATGCAAAATTCATGGATATGGGAGAGAGAATGAATTATCAGAACAATTTAAAAGATATTTTATTTATATAAACACAAAAAGATTGAAAGGAAAATGATAGAAAATCATACAACATACAAACACTAACCAAATGAAAGCCAGTAAAGTCACAAAAAATATTAAACAAGAGTCTCTATTAGAAATAATATTTCCAAATGAAAATGGAGTCAAATACATATCAGCATCAAAACCCTGCATATATCAATAAGATAACTTTTAAAAATATGAAGGAAAACCTAACAGCGCTAAAAGAGTTAAAGGAATATACTGTCATCATTGAGATTGTTACAAATTTCTCTCAATTTTTGACTTTTAAAAACAGTAAAAATCTGTATCCTACTTTGTTTATCCAGTTTCAGGGTAGTGTGATCTGTTATGTGGTCATTCAGCTTTCTGTACAGTACTTTTAAAAATAGATTATTTATTTATTTATATTGGTGTATCATAGTCTTACCTAGTGAGGGGATTCATTTTTGCACATTCGTACATGCATACTACATGATCATGTAACTAGAACCTATCCTCGCCCAGGATTTCCACCCCTCACCCAGTCCTTAGTCTCACATCTCCAGTGAACGCCCCCTGATTACAGCACACAAATGTTTATGCTTTTTATGACATGACAATCATTAGTTTTTGAGGTGGCGCACTTCATTGTTAGAAGGTTGTGGTCTAACTAGTCACTTATATTTTATCAGGTAGTGGTTTTTGGCACCTGAAGCACAATGATATGTTTTGTATAGGAATATCCAGCAAGTTAGTGCTAACAAGACTCATAATTAAGTTTTTGTCTAATGGATTATAAATCTGATTTGACTGGATTAGAAACTCGTGGAACATAGAGACTTTTCTAGTGTTTTGTGGAGCCTAATCTTTCAGGGATATTGCATAGTACTGAACAGGTTGGTGGGTGTGAGCAGAGGGGCAGGAGTAAGAGTTTAAAAGGGGCTGCTTTTCCCCACGGTGGAGTTTATAACTGTGCCCTCAAGAAACCCTCTCCAGCCCTCGAAGCCTCTCATTTCTCAATTGTGATCTAAGGATAAAAAGCTATGCTACATTTAAAGAGTCTGTATGGAACAGGAGCATAATATATGTTAAGTATGTAATTCCTGACAGATATTTAGTGTTTAATCAAGAGGCATATGAAATCATTGATTTAATTATAAAATTAACAGGCTTTGAAACCCTTCAATTGGGAAGATTACACAAGAAATACATTAGGCCAACGTAGATGGATGGTAAATTCAACATGTTATGCTAGAAAAAAGCTCCCAGTTCCATTGCAGAAGCCTGATACAAGCACAATACACTTTATATCTAATTGGTTGTTAGGCAGACCTTTATTTCTTTATGATGCTATAAAATTCTCCTCTTATTCAAAGTTTAAAATGGCTCTCTATGAGACCATTAATAAATATTTCACTCTGTTGGAATGATTTTTCAGCTCTTCCTGTCCAGAACGCAGAGACCAATGTGATAATAAGTAGGAGCACAAACATATTCTGTGTTTAAGATATCTCTGGTCATAGGACCGGCTCATTAATGTTGTCATGGTAACTGTACCCTCACAGGTTACATGCTTGTGAGCTTTTATTAAGATGCAAATTCCATCTTAAACAAAGCAAGCCTACTCTAAAATGACATGTCAACTTTCAAGAGGGAGTGAGATGAGACTGAGGATTTTATACTTTTTCCATTTACAACATGCTGTTTAAAAAGCTCACCTCTTTGTTTTGCCTTATATGTTAATTTCTATTTTGTTCAACAGATATTTTGTCCAAAAAGAGAAGGAAGATAAATTAAAATGGGGTTTTAATAGAAGCTCTCCTTTCACCTGTCTTATCAATACCTTAATGAGCCAAAGCAGAGAGAAATGCCCATGTCAGTCTAAAAAATATTCTTCATAAACTTACTCTGAAAGCTGTGTTTCCATCTTGTTCCACCCTTCTTTGCTTCTCCATACCATGTCCACACCATCACAATACCATTACAGGATGGCAGTCCAGAAATCAAAGGAGGTAGAGTGAGAGCCAAGCTCCTCTCAGTTCCTTGGAATTAGATGTGCAGGTGGATTCTGTCTCTTCTAATGGATGCCTGTGGACCTTGGCCCCTGAGTTTGCTGCTGCTTCCTTCCCAGGGACGAGCAGTGGAGGGAATACTTCTGCTTCACTTTTTCTTGTTTGTTTATTTATTAGTCTGTTTTTCAGAAGAGTGCTGGTGGTGTGCTGCTCCTGCCTGCACCTTCACCTCCTCCTCCAAGTGCCCCAGATTGCTTTTGTGCTGTTCCTATCATTCTTGGTCCAATCAATATTCCCAGTCCTACCTAACGAGCTTTATCTATCCTAAATGTGATGAAGTATATAAGGCGGGTCTGTGCTCTCCATCTGTGAGGCTAACTGGGCATAAAGGCTGCTCTTGAAGTTAGGGATTTGGGGTAGAAAGGAGGAAGTCTCATTTTGACTTCAAGATGAAGTCACATTTAAAGATAACACTTAGTAAACCAGAGTCAACATATGGTTGATTGCCTACTAAGCGATAGACTGTTAACCATAGGGGATAGAAAGTGTCCTTGCCCTCAAGGAACTTGCACTCTAGTCAAGTAAGAAGCATGTAAATAAAGAAATACATATTAAAGCATCAGTACTAGTAAGTGTTCCGTAGCCAGTAGAGGCAAGGGTATGTTTTGGGATTAAAGACCCTCTCAAATTATAAATGGAGAAAATGACAGCAGTTAACTTCTATAGAGGAAGATAGGGGCCACATCATGTTGGACCTTGCAGATGAGATAATTTGGAACGTTACGAAAGGCCACTGGTGCATTTTCAGCAAGTGAGTGACACGATCTAAGTCACACCGTGGGAAGGTCCTAGTTCTGTCTTCAGCGTGGAAGATGCATTTTATGTGAACAAAGAGATGGAAAAGAGCTGACAGGTTAATGTAGTGGCGCAGGCCATCTGAGATGTTGGCTTGAGTTAGCAGGAAAGATGAAGAGCACGGGGCAGATTTGAAGCACATTTTGGAAGATGAGTTAACAGTGTTTCTACTAAGCAAGATGTGGGTGGTTAACGAAAGAGGACTCAAGGTACCTCTTCACTTTTGGTCTGAGGTGACTTGGTGGGTGGTCGTGTCATCTTCTAAGCATATTTGTGGAAAACTTAATTATTCTGTTGTGTTCATATTATGTTTCAGATGCCCATAAATGGGGACACCTGTACTTGAGAGTTAGAGCGCACAGAAAGGGCTTAGCCTGTACATATAAATTTGAAAGGCATCCAGGTATAGATAATCTTTTTACAACTGTTTTAAATATAAAGAATTTCAATTTCAAATATATATCTGCTTCCCTCTATGTTAATCTCCCATTCACAGGGGATGTGTTCTAAGACTCCCAGTGGATGCTCAAAACCAAGGATGGTATCAAACTCTATACAAATTATTTTTCCTACATGCAGGGATTAATTTATGATGAAGATTAATTCATGAATTATGAATATTAATCTCTAAATTAGGCATAGTATGACACTAACAACAATAACTAATAATAATGTAGAATGATTACAAATATACTGTGATAAAATTGCCAATATTACTGTTGTCCTTTGGGGCCATCATTCAGTCAGGTAAAGGTCACTTGAACAGAAACTCTGTGATGCAGTGACAGAGATTCTGATAACTAATATGGCTACTGAGCGATTGATAGGTGGGTACAGTGTACAGAATGGATATGCTGGGCAATGGGATGAGTCACATACCATGAGGGACAGGGTAGATTGGCACAAGATTTCATCTGCTGCTCAGAATAACAAAGCAATTTAATATGAATTATTCATTCTGGAATTTTCATACTGCAGTTGATTATATGTAACTAAAGCCATATATGGGGGAGCAGATTTTGATTTCTGTACACCAAATTAGGTACTCATGAGTATTGGTTTTCTAAGGCTGCCATAAAAACATACTGGATGAGTTGTTGAAATAATTTGCTCACAGTTCTTGAGGCTAGGGCTAAAGATCCAGGTGTTAGCAGGTATTTTTTTCTCTGAGGGCTCTCTCCCTGGCTTTTGAGTGGCTAGCTTCCTGAGGTATCTTCACAGCATTGTTTCTCTTCTGCATGTCTATTTCAGCCTGTTTTTATAAGGATATCAGTCATACTGGATTAGGGCCCACGTAAATAACCTCATTTTAATCTGTCTGTTTAAATGGTCCTATCTCCAAATATAGTCACATTTGGAGGTATTGTATTGGGGGTTAAACTTTGAATTGAACACAGGGAGGACACCAGTGAACTCATGAGTGATGGGAATAAAACCTCACGAACCCATCACTTAACTCCGCAGTCATCGTTCTGTATCAGTCCTGTACTATCCATGCCCCTTCTATCTTACGCTACTTCAAAATAATTCCATGTAATAAATCATTTCATCCACATTTTTGCCCAATGAGTATGTTTTCTTCATTGCCAAAATCCTGAAGAGAATGAGTTCTGCGGTAAGACTTGGCATCCTGTATCTAAATTATTCTTAGGAGTGGGATCTTGGATCATTTAATCATTATGATCTTTGGGTTCTACAGTATCATAATCTAGAGGAAAAGATGGAATTGCAAGGGACTACCTTGCATATAGAAGTAATCAACAGACATTGTCCTTGTTTGGTGTACAAAATAAAGCTTAGAGAGTAAAATGCTCCAGGGCCTATTCCCTACCTCTTTTCAGTGGAGAGTTTTAGCCAACAAAGAGGCAAGTTGGTAACTGGAAAAAATCTCGACTTTAGATCTACATATGCTGCTAATGAAGTGAATTAATGGTTCCTGATACAAGTCTTTTCCGTGTCCTAATTTCCTTATCTATATTACGGAGATAATGACATACACTGAGCTTCTCACATAAATGTGGAAAATCAAGAATTGAGGTTTGTTAGAGTGCTTTGGAAATAAGTTGTTTCCTATCAGCCCTAGAACCAAATTGCTTGTTTATTAGTTGCAGGATGAGCACCTGAGAAAAGTCAGCCTTGGTCTTAACGCTTCATAAACAGATAACATCAGCACCGTGGTTCGAATTCTGGATGGACACACAGTGGAGGGCATTTGTGTGATGGCCAAGGTTTATAGAAAGCAGTATCGTAAAAATCCAAGAGGCTACTAGATTTGAAGTTCCAGACTTGAGGTGTAAACCAACTCTGTCATTTCCCAGCTGGATGACTCATTTATTTTCTTCGGACTTTAGTTTGTAAAGTACATATTTTAATATGTGTTCTGTCTTCTTAGGTAATATTATGAAAATTAAATGTAATATATATGAAAGTCTTATGCAAACCATGAATAGAAAATGTTTTATCTGGAATATGGAGGTCCAGAGGCAGAAGCTATCATTGCTTTTAAACCTGAGTGACTAATAGGCAGCCTGTTACACAGCAAGAATTCAATAATGCTAGTAGAAATAATTTATGAGGGGGTTGGAGTGGTGGCTCAGTAGTTACAGTGTTTGCCTTGCGTGCGCGAGTACCTGGGTTCAAATCCCAGCACCACCATGTACACATTATAGTGTCTGAGCAACAAAAGTCCATGAAAAACTAAATAAAATTGATTCTTTCTCTCTCTTTCTCATTATCCTTCTCTCTTAAAAAAATGATTGATGAGTCTGACTTTGCATTTAAGCTTCTCTTCTTTCTCTGTTTCTGTACAGGCTTAGCGCCAAGTCCAGTTACAAAATCTACTTTGGATCTCATTTTGTTTCTGTGCCCTCTGATCCTCAGAGCTACCGTTCCCCTCCCCTCCCTTTTCTTCCCTACCTCCTCCATCTTCCTGCTCTCATACTTGAGGACCCAACTTGTGGAATCTGTACCCCAATGTTTCTCTCAAAATATTCCAGATGATGATCATATCACACTGAAAAAGTCTACTGTGACCCTCCTAACTACCACATTACAAAAGTGCAATTCTGAAAAGGCTGGCAGGAGAGGGACCTCATGATGTCCAGAGGTGGAATCCAATCCTTTAGAACATAATTTTTGCTGAGTAGTATTCCCAGAGTGGTTGTTTTTGGATGAGATACTGATATGGAGGTAAGTTTTGGAATTTAGAAATCTCTATCCGTGGTATGTTTCTAATCATTAGAGGGCATTTTTTTTCTTATGAATATCAATAAAAATACAGTGGCTACAAATAGATGTTGTCCTGTGTAGAAGTGGCTGAAGGACAGTGCCAGTTTGAGCTACTTTGGGAAAGGAAAGACGGAGGGAGGCAAATACCAGCAAGGGAGCCTTTCCACACAGCAAGAGTCAGGTCAGTACAGGGTGAACATCACTACCTGGAGAAGGGAGGAAGGAGGCTGAGGTCCAGGCAGGAAATTGTGCAAGCCCCAACCATGAGGCGGTGGGACAAAGATGAGCAGGGCAGAGACCTGGAGCTGGGCTTTGTCCAGAGCTCAGCTTCCAGTGTGTCTGAGTAGTGCTCTTGAGCATCAGCACTACTTTACAAAGGCGGCCTTCAGAAAGCCCTTCTTCTGCTTCATCAGGGGTGTTGTGTATAGCCAGCTTGGAGACAGCACTCTGTTTTCCCCTTACCCATATAAGGCCAGTATTAACTTTAAAGTGGAAGGCTCTTTCCACCGAGAATTTATTAGAAGAAGAGGGTCATGGAGTAAATACTGCTGCTACATTGATTGTCTATATGTTAACATTTTTCTCTCTTCTTTCCTTTTTTGCTTCTCCCACTTCCTCCTCCTCTTCTTTTCATCTCCTCCTTTTCCTCTCCTGTTTTCCTCTTCTGCTGTTTCTGCTTCCCCTTCCCTTTTTATTTCCTTCTTTACCTTCTCTTCTTTTTTTCTTCTCCTCCTCCTTTTCTCCTTTCCCCCTCCTATGCCCCTTCTTCTCCTTCCTCCTCTTTGTCTTCCACATTTTCCTTCTTTTCCTCTTCCTCTTCCTTCTTCTCTGCATCCTCCTTCCTTGTCCTCCTGTTCCTCTTTTGGGAGTAAAGAGATGCCAGAAGAATTAAAAGGAGTTAGAAGCAATAGCAAAACCTTTTATTGTGATTATCAGGGTAGCCATATGATATAAAGCTCTAATATGGGAAAACAACGGAAATGAACAAAACAATGTAAAAAAGCTGTGATAGGGAGTTTTGCTGAAGCCCTAGGGCATGAAAGAAAAACTGGAAAACTGGATTAGACATAAAAATCTAGTAAAAGATAGAAGGAAGACTTCCAAGTTCTTTGAAAACTGTTAAGATTTGCTAAGAAAATGAATATTGCATTTTCTATATCAGTTAAGGTATTTTAGTTGGTAGCTGAAGACTCAGTTGGCTTCAATAAAGAAAGTCATTATCTTACACAAAAAGAATTCCCAGCATAAGCAAGTATCAAAGAAAAATTGCAACAGGCAGAGTAAAATAGACAAGGAAGAATTTTTAAAGACTGTTAACAAAAGAGAAAAGAAATTGAACTCAACTCTGCTGAAACAAAAAGCTGGAGGGTTTTTAAATTCTGGGTTGAGGTCATGGAAAAGCACTGCAGTGTTAGAGGGGAGGTTGGTCAATTTGATTGGGTTGTCTAGGTTTGCAGCTGTCACTTGTCAAAGTCAGGTTCCTACATTCCCCAAAGATGAGGAAAGAAGGCAATTATCCCTCTTGATGATGCACTTCAAAGGAATGGCTCCCAGGTCCTGAGAAAGACAATTCTGCATTATAAGACTGAGGATAGATACATGTATATCTCAAAAGGGCAGAGAAAGAATTCACAATTGAAATTTTTCTAACATAAGTGCTCTAATAAAAGGCAGTTTAGGATCTAGAGTAGTAGAGACATGACTAAGGTTTGGTCAAGCCTAGAGGAAAGTTAAGTATGTCTTGATAAATATTTCTGAGGTTGATTTAATTCAGCAAATGAATGATAGCCTTAAAAGTCAGGGTATTTCTATCTTTGCTGAAGTTCACTTGAGAAAATAAGTAGAGAAATGTTTTACTGCTCATATAACCGTAATTATTATCAGGTATAAATATAGGTGAAATTCATTGTGGTATATTTATATACGTACATAGCATAATTTGGTTAATTTCATTCTGCAGTTCCTCCACATTTCTTCCCCTCCCTCCTCCACCTCTATCCTCTTCTTCTATCACACTTATGTCTCCTCTATATAGGATTCCTCCCTATGGTGTTTTTTCTTATTTTTTTTGCTTTAGCTTCTGCCTATGAGGGAAAACATTTGACAGATTTTCTGAGTCTGACTTATTTCATTTAATATGATATTCTCCAGTTCTATCCATGTTATATGCCCCACTTCAAAACCAGATGGTGATTGTGTTAGTTAACTTTTCATTGCTGTAATAAATACCTTAGAAAAACAACATAGGAGGAAGATTTCCTTTGACTCATACTTTGAGAGATTTCAGAAGATTCTGAGGCAGAAACACCATGGCAGAAGGGCCAGGAACAAGGGCTCACCCACAAGGTTCTATCTCCTAAGTTTTCCACCACCTTCCAATAGTCCATTCAGATTATGAATTCATTGTTGGGTTAGCCCACTGATGAGACTGGTGTCCTTATGATCCAATCAATTCCCAAAAGTCCTACCTCTGAACATTACTGCAATGAACACTGAGCCTTTAGCAAACATGAGCTTTTGGGGGACATTCCAGATCCAAATCATGACAGTGAGTTCCTCTCCAACTAGAATGACAGTACTCAAAGGGAAGATTATTGTCTTTTACCAGAAAAAAATATGTGAAATACATGCCTAGAAGGCTAAAACAATAGGTGATTATGCCAAGGTTTCTTCAATTCCTCTTCCTACTTCTAGTAAGGCAAAAACCAGAGTGAACTATGCTGAAGGGAGGAAATGAAAATGCAGAATCTAGGTACAGATAATCAGCCTGGCTCCATCATGATTGACAGATGATGTTACTGAAAGAAATTGCTAGCTCTATGAATTTCATCATGTGTAGCTATTCTTTCTACTCCAGAAAGTGTTCACCAAGCTAATTTGATGCTTCTCCTTCTTTTACCTCTGCTATGATTTCATGCTCCTTGAGTCTCTCTCTGCTAGAATATTCAGTCCCCATTTTGACTTTCCTGAAAGAGAGATTGAGATCCACCCTTTGCTGCTGTTTCTCAGAGATTTCTACCTAGCTCTTGCCCAGCATTTTAGCTGCCTGTTTTTAGTCTTCAGAGGAACCGTAGTTAGGGCTATCTTGTTTGGACAATTCTCACTTCTGTTTGATATCTTCATGTTTGGCCTTTTACATGGATTTTCTTCTTTTTGTTCTTCTTGTTCTTGTTCTTCTTCTTATTCTCCTCCTCCTCCTCCTTCCTATGAGATGAGTTATTCAATTCTAATTTTGCATTTTGTATGCTGCAAGAGTGTGGTCTTGGAGCTAGATCGACTTGAGTTCTAATACAGAATCTCCCCAAAGATTGCTTGGCCAAAAGATTGCTTGAGCCCAGTTTCCTCATGTAACTGCTAATGATGAAGGATACTTCTCTGTGCTGTGAAGACTAATGAGACAATATGGTGCATAACACATACCACGAGGGTTCCTCGCGTGGCAGCATGCTGCATGATGAGACCCTATGAGGAGTTTAGGCTCAGATTCTGAAGCAAGGTAATAGCACCATGCTAATTCTACCACACAGAATTCTGTTTGAAGTCTTCTTCTCTTTCTAGACTTCTCCAGCTGCATACCATGACATATTGGTGTGCTGTTACTGGATGACAGATGTCCTGAGTTATCCATTTTCTCTAACCTCTAGGTAGCTAAGCAGATCTTGGATGGGGCCAAAATTCCCTAGGTGGTTATCATCACTCAAAACTGACCTCATCCACATTATTGTGCTGCACAAATATTTTTTATTTGTTGTCTGTGCCACATGAAACATTTTTCAAAACAAGGTTCTATCTTATTTATCTTTAGATGTAACAATCCTAGGTGTGTCTCACATATAGTACATGTGGGAAAATGAAAGCTGACATCCCTAAGGCTTAGTAAATTGGTAAAGATTAAGGTAACTCTTGAAGAGAAAGGGAGATTTATCATACTCAGAGACAGAAGGAAAAACCAGAAGCAGAAAACTTTAAAGTGAGATTGAGGAGCAGATACTTTGATTGTGCTTGCCAGGGTACTTACCACTAGCTGACACATAGCTTGACTGCTTATTTTTCATTCATACTAAGACTAATATAAGTTCAATAGCCCTTATCTATATTGTAGATATTCTTTCTGTAACATATGGCCTCCAAGTTTGCGTATGCAGCACAGAGAAGGTTGGAGTATTACAGAAAATTTGTAA
This sequence comes from Aplodontia rufa, assembly GCA_004027875.1. Lineage (NCBI taxonomy): Eukaryota > Metazoa > Chordata > Mammalia > Rodentia > Aplodontiidae > Aplodontia > Aplodontia rufa. The sequence goes on from PVKS010016856.1 coordinate 17,540, forward strand.
ATTTATAAAGTAAGCCTGACTTGAGTCATCTTTGCCTCACCCCCTTGGCCTATGGACCAGAATTCATTTGTATCATCTCAGTTTAATTGCAAAGACAGTTTGAAATACATAGACTACTTGTGTCATGAGCAATAGAAATCTGTTGAATGCATAGCATTATTTCTGCCATAATATTTTCAGGTACATCTATATGGGAATCACAATTGTCAGCAAGAGGTTGATTCACAAGTAAAAAATCATGACACAGAGGATGACACAGAGGGGATTTTAATGCCAGAGCTATAAATTAACACTGTACAGCATATCACTTTGAAGATGAGAAGCTACAAGTCAGCTTGTCAAGGTGACGATGGAGATGCCAATCAAGATGCAGTCTTGATTGGCCCCTGCCTGAGTTCAGCTATTGCATCTCTCTAAGCCCATCATACTTATGTACTTAGTAAAGGTGAGAGGCAGCAAAACAGAAAATTTGGATTCCAAGGAGCCTGATAGTTCCTCAAAGAGTTGTCAGGGGTGCTGTATAAACTTTATGGAAAGATCCTTGAACTTGTGGAGTTTTGAGCAGGACTGGTACTTTTTCACCAAACTAAGCCTTAGATAGGTTAAGATGTCCCTCGTTTGTGTCTGTTTTGTATTTCTGTCTACAATCATACCGACAACTTGACAACTTTGGGGTACTAATCTCTGTTTTGCATCGTTCTCATCCATCCTGGGTTATCCTGGAGGTGAACTAGTCAGGCTGTTTTCCTGTCCCCAGGGTTCCACATACCGTCTGACACAGGAGTAGCAGCACATTTATAAGTACAAGTTTCCAAAAGCTATTTTTAAAAATTATTTCAACATACTCTTACATATTGGAGGGGATTGTTGTTACATACTCATGCATACATGGATATTGACAAAGTAAAGTAAAGGGTGATCCTAGTCCAGGATCTTCCCCCACTTTGACCCCTGCCCGCTCTCATGTCTCCTCTGGTTTACCCCCATGTTATAGATAGAAAGCACATACATGTGTTACTTTTAAGTCCACTTCTCCCATCCTCTCCACCAAATCCGTTGTTTAACTGACCCTTTGACCTTGCTGTGAGATGAGTATTTCTGCATAAAAGCCCTAAAGGCAGTAAAGTAACCTATGGTTACATTCAATTATACTCCACTTCTATTTTAATGTTTGGTACATTGTGTGAAATTATGTGCCAAGTTGTTCCTCTATAGATGAGGATATTTTATTAAATATGTCACCCAATTTCTCAGTTCTCAGGATCTCATTATGTTGATTTAAAAGACCTGTTTGAGTAGGTGAGACGGACACAGGAGCCAAATACGTTTCAATAGATTTACAAATCTTTAGTAAAGATTAACAAAGGGAAGTGGAATATGGAGATTGACCACACATTCTCTTCTCTAGGAGTAAGGTAAGTCTTAGAGGATTTCAGTGACACACTGAAAGGAACTAAAATCCTTTGGGGACCTGCCATACTATGGGAAATATGCTGGGAATTTTACATATATGTTACCTTTTAAGTTCTCTAATACTAGGAAGAATAGGCTTCAGTATCCCCATTTTAAATAAGAGGATTTAAAGTTCAAAGAAATCATATCAATGGTCAAAGGCAAACATCAGGTAAAAAAAGAACCCTGCAGGGCTCCAACATTTGCAAAGCAACACCTTGGAGTGAGAGCAGGTCTGTTTCCTTCTGTGGTTAGGACAATGCCTTTTGCAAATATCTCAAACTGATTCCTCCGAAACTGGTTTATCCATGATGCAATAGCCGTTTTGCTACTTCCTCCTTCTTTCCTTCTGCGTCTTCTGTTCTAATTAATTGGCATCGCCTGAGTCTGTCTCTTGAGGACTTGCTTCACCTTAGATAGCCTGTTTGCAAAGCGCTTTCAGCATAGAAAGATCAACTTATAAATGTTTCCATGGCAACCATTGACTCCCAAGGACTGCTTAGCCCTTCTGTTGATCATGTACCTGAGAACCAGAAAAATAGATGCTTTTTAGTTTTATTTTACAGCAAAGTCCACTTGCCAATGATCAGTGGTTAAGATTTTTAAAAGTATAATTATTTATTCAACCTTTGCTGATAGCTGCCGATTTCAATTAAGCAGCTTTGAGCTGTCTTCTTCCCTCAGTACTTAGGTCCCCTGCTAATAGATGCTTTCCCCCACTGTTTTCTCCTGGAGTAGCCCTACTGGCACAGTTTTTGCATACCATGATGAAAAATAAAATATAATGATATCTGTAGAATAAAATCAATTTTCACTGAGGTTTGCTCCATCTTTGCCCAATCAGAATATTTTGTATATTACAGTGCTTCATAACACAATTGATGTACTTTTGCTTTCAAAATTCTTTTGAAAATGGATATGGGAAAATTTTAATCTGTCTTCTTATTCTTCACTTGACAAATAGTCTAGCATTTATTTAGTGAGCTTCATGGAGCAGTTACATGTAAAGCTCTGAGTTAACAAAATGGAAAATGTGGACCGCTTCCTGTTCTCATAATGATTTAAAACATGACAAACATATTTTTTGAAAGGAATATTGGGGGGAAGTGGTGTCATAATGTGTGACAATGGAAGAAAATGCTTGCAGTGAGAGTTTTCCAGGAAAATATTGGATAGAGTTGTCTCTTACTGTAAAAGAAAGTGAGATGTCTGTAAGCTCTGAAGCAAGTTTGTAGAAAAATCATAAAGAGACACAGGCACGTGATCTGTAGGTGAGCCACCACGCACCCCTGAACGTCTCCACCTATGGTCGTATCCCTGCACTACAGTTTGTGGGGTATTTAAAAAGGAATGTTTTAAAAAAATAAAACTGTCTTTGAGAAATTTACAGTCCATATGAGGATAAAAGGTGAATATACTAAAGCAATCTGAGAAAATGGGAAACAGAGGAAAAGAGTAATTATCAGTGATCCTATAATGTGCTCTTGGTGGAGGGGGTGATTTTCTGTTCTGCAACTGAAGCTAATTTCTTTTGTCCAATTTTAGGAACTTTGATATTTCTATCTATCCTACATATTCTCAATCACTTGAGGCCTTTCTCTATCATTTTAGATATTTCCTCCCTCCTCTCTCTCTCTTCTAAATGGTGTATGAAATGGGGAATTTGTAAGATCGTGGCACTGAAAGACTCTAGGGTAAGGGGAGGGTCTGTTGTGGTCCTGCGCCTGCTCTGCCAGGGAGCACGATCTTGTTTATTCTTGGCTGCCTGTTTCTAGCCACCTCCCTCCCTGAGGCTTGTATGTGCTGGGATGGCCAAAGTACGGTTGGCTTCTGCCCACTTCATCTATGCCACTTTAATGCTTCCTCCCACTGCAAACCATCTTCAGAGTGAACTTGTCACTCTCTGTTGCTGTGTTTGCCTGTCTCTCTCCCTCTCTCCATGTCTCTCTGTCTGTTTCTATGTGTTCAAGGGTCTATGCAAGCACTAGGGAAATGGACCAAAGTATGAAATATCAGTTTCCAGACACTGAACAACAGGCATCCTAGCTAGGGTCTGGATTCCTCAAAAGAAGAGACACATACAAGGTGTGCTCTGTCAGGTTCCTAAAGGAAAGCTCAGTATGTGGTGCAGTCAGGGGACCCAAGTGGAGCACAGTGGTGGTGTCGAGAACACAGGCACCCCAAGTTGGGGCAAGCTTATGTAAGTAGAGTTTGCAGGGCAGAATCTCAGACAGAACTGAGTTCAACAACGAGTTAAAAAAATCTGTATAGGCATCTACCCGAGTCTTTGGTTTACGTATGTATTAGATGAAATTCTACAGCTATGGACACAAAACAACCTCTGAGGAAGCAAAAATGACCTAAGAGCTGCTGTAAGCTGGATAATTCCCAGAATCCCACAGGACTTGGAGTCATCTGACTTTTCCTGCCCAGAATGGGGAGAACTTATTAACACTATGAGAAAAGTATTACACATCCTAGAAAAGTGCTGTCCTAGTGGTAGTACTAAATTCTACCTAGATAGTAAACTGCCTCTGACTGCCCTTTAAATATCTTAGAAACAATGCTTAAAAGGAACCAATAGGGACTGGCACAGTGGCTCAGCAGTTGCAGAACTTGCCTGGTAACCCAGGTTGGAACCACACCACCACAAACACAATGAAGTGTCAAAAAAAAAAAAGATGAAAAAATAAATAAAATTGATTCCTTCTAAAAAGAGAAAAAAATAGCCAATAAACTTATTTCTTGTTGTAATAAAACCCAAAACTGTCTCTGAGACTACACCAAAATTTAGAAGTCAGCTATGTAAAATTCACAATCTCTGGAATTCATTCAAAAAGTGCCAGACGTAGGAAGGAGAAAAGAAAATGCCATCCATAACCAGGAAATAAAGACAATCAAGACAGAAAAATAACAAAGGTGAAACAACTGCAAAACAAGGGTGTTCATGAATACACTCAAGAATATCAAGAAATAGGAACTTAAAGAGTGGATATGGGAGAAGTGTTTCAAAAACAAATGGAGCACTTGAGAAGTGACCCCTGAAATAAAATTTTCACCGAATGCACTTGAAGCAGATTAGTCTTTTCAGGAGAAAAGATTAGTACACATAAAACAGCTGTAAATACTGTCCCCAAAATGAAGAACAGAGAGGAGAAAAAAGTCAACATAAAAGTGTATGACCTGCAAGCAATATCAAGCTCTCCAACACACACACACTCAAACCTCAGATTCTAAAATTTTCTTTGAACTTAAAACTATCCCAAAAATGAAAGTCTATTTAAAATAATGAAAGATTTGGATAAGATAGCCCATGATAATATTAATCATAAGAAAGCTGGAGTGGCAACATTAATATCAGACCCAGTAGACTTCTGGGTATTCACCATTGGCAGAGATAAAAAGTAACCTTTTATAATGATAAAAAGGGATAATTCATTACAAATTCGTTCAAGTCTCATAATAGATATTCCAAATATACAAAACAAAATTTGATGGGAAAGAAAGGAAAATAGAGAAATGCAGATACATAGTTAGAAATTTCAACACTCCTTACTGATACAAGAGGAATCAGAAAATCAGTAAGCCTATAAAAGAAATTATCCAACAACTATACTTAATTGATATTTATAGAACTATCTACCCATAAGGTCAACCGTGCATATTCTGTTATTTACCAGGGCAGGTCACATTTCTTAAGCCATAAAACAAATCTCCATCCATTGGAAAAAACTGAAATGCAGCACATTGGTTTTCATGGGCTGCTACTGCAAAAAAAATCACAAACTATGTGGTTTAAATAATAGAAGTTTATTTGTAACAATTCTGGAGACTGAGTAGCCCAAAACCAAGATCAAGGTACCAGCTGATTTGGTGCCTGGTGAGGATTTTCTTCCTGGCTTGTGCGTTTGGTGGAGAGGAAGAGGAGGAGGAGAGAGATCTTTCTTTTTCAGCAAGACCACTGCTATGGTTTGAAAGTGAGGTGTACCCCCAAAATCTCAAGTTGACATTTCAGGAAGGCTGAAGTGAAGTGTTTGGTTATAATGCCTTAACCCTGGCAACCACAGGCTGCCAGGGTGTGGCTGGAGGAGGTCACTGGGGACATGCCTTTGGGTTATACCTTCTGTGTCTGGCATGGAGTTTCTCTCTCTGCTCTGCTTTCTGATGTGATGCTTTGAGCACTTGACTCCCTGGAGCCATGCCTGCCACCAAAATGTTCTGCATCAGCTGGAGTTCCAAGAAATGGAGCGGGCTTTCCATGATCTAAGACCTCTGAAACTGTGAGCCCCCCAATAAACCTTTTCCTTCTATAATTGTTCTTTTCAGGTCATTTAGTCACAGTAGCGAAAAGCTGACTAATACGTAAGCCACTAATTCCCTAATTTTGTCTTGAGTGCCCCACCCTTTTACATAAGCTAACTGTGTCTCCCAAACTCCCATTTCCAAATATCATCACTTTGATGTATGAGCCTGGTGGTGTGGGGAAGAAATAAATTCAGTCCTTAACATGCAGCTAAAACATTTCTTAGTTCTAAAAATACATTAAAAAAGTTGTCCAGAACTTTTTTATTATCCCACACTGAGACTTCGTACACCTTAAATAATAGCCCCCCCATTCCCCTTTGCCATGACCCATGTAACCACTGTTCTGCTTTCTATCTCTACGGATTTGACTAATCTATGTACTTCATATAAGTGGAGCCATGTAATATTTTTCCTATTGTATTTCCCCTATTTCATTTAGTATCATGTCTTCAAATTTCACCCATGTTACAGCAGTTTCATCCCTTATAAGGATGAATAATATCTATTGTATATAAATTCCAGATTTTTTCTTATCTCTTTATCCATTGGTGGGCATTTGGGATATGTCTAGTTTTTTGGCTACTGTAAAAATGCTTCAATGAATGCTAATGTGTAAATTTTTGTTATGTTAGAGTCTGTGAATTAAATTCTTCAAGTTATACAGCCAGAAGTGGAATTACTGCATCATATGGTAACTATATATATACTTTTTGAGGAACCTCCGTATTGCTCTATGTAGCAGCTGTGCCATTTCACGTTCCCATAAAAAATACACAAGGATTCCAATTTTTGCAAATACTCATTAACATTCGTTATTTTCTGTTCTTTTGATAATAGCCATCCAAAGGGGTACCAAGTGTGTTTTTGGTTTGTATTAATCTGGTGATTAGTGGTGTAGAACACATTTTCATGTGTTTCATGGGCCATTCATATATTTTGTTTGAAGAAGTGTTTAAGTCTTCTGTCCATCTTTGAAGTTTTAAATACCTAGATCAGGAAAGTTTATAATCGGAGAGTTAAGTGACCCTAAGAAGATAAAAAAAAATCGAAGTAAGCTAAAAGTGGGAATGAGGAAGTAATAAATATGAATTGAAACATTGTACTAGAATCAGAAAAATAGAGGGAAAAAGATTAAAATCCTAATCAATTAGCAAGTATTACTTGCTGAGTATTCCTTTAGTCAATCACCCTTGCAGAGTTGGGCTCTTAAATATCACGTCGCAGTGCCCTGCGTAATGTGAAATTGCTTACATATCACCCAAAATTGAGAAGGACCACGTGGTTTTCACCTTGGCATCTGGCAGAGCAGTTTGAGAATAATGTTTTTAATAATCGCTTGAACAATTTGCACATTTCCCCTCACAAATTCAAAATGATAAGAGAGTGAAGGCAAGACAGCCACATACAAATAACAGAGAACAATGCCAGGAAGTACAGCGGGAAGGCCCAGCAATTACAATCAGAAAACTCACTTCATAATTAGTTACTTGACATGAATTCTTGGGGCTTTCTGATTCTCATTAGAAAAATGGATATAATTACAAATATTCATCCAAAGTTTGGGATCCCTACTCAACAAAAATGAAAGCAGTCACTAAAAATCGTTTCCTTGATCTAGACGTGGTGGTTGAATTTGGATTGGCCCAGTCAAATTTTGTTCTATTCAAAGCCGAAATTGCACAGTGTCTCTGAGTTCCCTCTTCCTCTGGTATATAATATGTCATCCTCCTGTGTTTCCTTCCTTGAACTGTCATTCCAGACAGAAAGTCCTTGAGGTCTGTTACAATGACTTTTCGTCTTCTTTGTCCTTGAAACCAGCAAGCCCTTGGCAAAGAAAAGGGCAGAATAAATCATTGTGGAGGAGTGGAGTGGAAGAGAGGACATTGTCAGCACCTAGAGAAGAAAACATTGCTAATACTTTCTTTCTGAAACAAACAAACAAAAAGCAACACGAGACCCATTGCCAAGTTCCTAGTTTCCTCACATAACACTTGTCACTTGAAATGTCAAGAATGAGGTTAAATGTTTGCCTCCTTTCCCAAGTAGTTCTTGGTACCAGACTCCAAATTGTTTGCAGATTGTTTAGCAAATCTCTGCTCTTTTCTGTAAGCATGTGACTTATTTTCTCTCTAGGGCACGCTTTCCATGTAGAGCTTTCTTGTCGACTAAGACTTGGGGAATCTGTCCATGCTTTCAAGGCAAAACACAAACAGCGAATAGAAAAGGAAAACTGTGAACTTGACTGCAAACTAGCAAAGGTAGAAAACTATGAAGCTGGATGATAGTGAAAGTCAATCCCCGGTCCAGTCACAAGATTCTGTCTATGTACAACCAATTTTTTTTCACCTCTTCTCTGTTCACATATTCCTTTTCAATGTGGTATCACTTTGGGTCTCTGTTCTAATTCCACCTCCTTTTATGATTCACTGCCTTCTGTTTTATGGGTGTTTCTGCAGCATTTATAAATGTTGCCACAAAATCTAACACCTATTTAAATTTTGTAAAGATTATATATTGCACTGTATATTTGAAATGCGTCCACGTGCATCAGTTGTAGTATTTGGATTTATCTGGAGAGTTAGGTATTGATGTTATTGTAGTGATTTCACTGATCGGATTCAGAGAAGAGGAATGTTATGGTTCTAAACCCATCAACTGATCTCACTGAGCCAACCCTCATGGTCTGTGCATATGTGCCTTGCCTTCCCCATCTCCAACCTAAGCACCATGGATTTTCCTAACAAAGCATAGTGGAGCACTAAACACACCGCTCCATGGTGAATGATTGCCATTTCTCCACAGACAGGTATGAACAGGTACAAAATTCCTGGTTTTGCTAAAACGTACTTGTGCTCTTCTGTTATGTTAAAGGATCTTTGATTCAGATTTCAAGTGGTTTTTCAAGAACTTATTTGTAACAAGACCAAGACCTGTAGAACTAGGAAAAATAGCTACAAAACCTTGAGATCATCTGAGCTATCACACTTTCCCTTTTCCAGTCCAACATGGATTCCCCCTGATAGAAGGTTCACTGCCTTTCCTGGAGAGCCACTTCCTTGGGGCTCTGTGGGTGGTAGTCTCTTTCTCCCTCTTCACCACAAGTACAGGTGGGCATATAACTTGGTTCTAGACAAACACCCAAAGTCCTGGTCTAAGTTACTAGTCTGGCAGCAGGTGCATGGCCCAAGAAAAGCCAATCAGAGCTCTTTAGGAGATTGTTTTCTTTTTGCCACAGCTTTAAGGGAAGGTAGAACAGAAGTCCCAGATCGTGCGTTTCCATCATATCCATTATATGGAAAGTCTACTTGACAGAAATGGAGATATGGCTACACAATTTGAATCCTTAATCTTAAGCATAGGTGCACTCAACTCTAAACCTAATCTTTCTGTTAATAATTCCTGAAAAACTTAAACTAGTGGAAGTCATGTTTTTGTTACCTTAAAGTTGAAGGAGTAGAGACTAATGCGCTTGTTACTCTGCTGAAGAGGATGGACATGTCTAGAATTACCTTTCTAAAAGTCATGATGCTGGTTATTCACAGGGCCCAAACAAAAAGGAGAAAAGCAGATCACTTTAATTTTAGTGTCAGATTTTTTTCTAGTTTACCAAATTTTAGTAGATGGCATTTTAGTGTTCTGAGTCTATAATGCACAAAGTTACCGTCTGTACATTACAGGATTGCACGCTTGTGCACTTGCAGCTGCATTTCTGAGTTTCAATACGTTTTTCTTCACTCGGGATTAAGCCTTTCTTTGTTGTAAGGTTCTGGAATTCATCAGTACCTGCCATTCATGGTTATGGCATCATACATGTTTGATATATGTGTGGTGCATAGTCAGCATAAATTCTAAAGCAGTACTGGAGATGGTGGTGATACTAATGGTCCAGCCACTTTGGTACTTTTCATATTTATAAACCTATTCAGTAGTTCTATAAAGTATCAGTTTTCAGAGTAAAGAGTGGAGGGAGGGTTGGCAAAGTTAGAAAAATTGTTCAATGTCACACCAGGATTTAGGAATAGAGTTGCCATTCAAATTCAGTCCTGGTTGACCCCAGCCTATGCTGTTATTTCTGTCCTCGAATGTCTCTTTTTTCTGAATTTTCCATTTTACTCATGAGGAACATAGAGCACGGAAAGCTTAAACACTTGCTCAGATCGTCCTGTCAATTGGTGGCAGAGCTGGGACCCATTCACCCAGCACCAAAAATGCAGGCAATAGTGTGACGATAATCACTCACAGGAATCACTTGGCTTTTGTGTAACAGAAATACTAGCTACTAATGAAATTATTCACTTCCCGTTACTCTTTGGTTGACATTGCTAGTCACAGTGTCCAAGTCCCTCAGCTTCTGTACTGTAGGGATTTGAAGATTGCTTTCAAACTCCTGTATGTCCCATCCTCTAGTAAAGGAGGCAGGGCCTGCCTCACAGGTGTGTTTTCCCCACGGATCTGTACCAGGTGGGTGACATTAGTCAAGTTGATCACTAAGGGAATGGGGAAGGGAGACTTCAGAAGGTAGGTGTGAGCCACGTTGAGAGAGTTCTGGTGGTCATCATAAAGAATCCAGATCAGTAGTCATGTCCTGTGGACAAATATGGAGCAGATAAGGCTAAAACAAAAGCCAAGGGGTGAGGATCTAAGTAGCAGAAGAGTGTAGTCGACACCAAAGAACAAGGACAAACATGCAGCACTGGGCTTTCGAACCTTCATGTGAAGTGGCACCCAGCTGCCAAGGTTAGGCATCCGTATTGCCTGACGCTTTGGTAGATCAGCCTGAATTGCAGGAAAATGTGGCATGGGCAATTCTTGGGAGGATTTAGAAATTCGACTTTGAAACATATATAGTGCAGCAGCTGCCTAGCTGTGGAGGAAGAGCAGTGGATGCTTTTGCTGGTTGGATCCATTGCAAAACTGCTCTTTTCCTCAATTTACATACGCTCCACACTGAAGTACTTACAGATTAAAAGCATTTCCTGAAAGCTCTTGGAACGCTTCGCAGTTTTCATTCTCCGATTCTTATATATCGGTACACTTAAAAATATTATGGAAAACTACTTCAACCACGCAGAACTGAAGAAAGCCTGAGAAAGGCAGAGAAGTTTCCCGTGTAGATTTTAAGACCATTTGTACACAATTACTAGGAAAATTTAGACTCCGATTATCTTAGTAGAGATAAGGCAAATGGCCCTTAGACCCTATAAGGCAGAAAAAAGTAAATCCTGCTAGGAACCTTGTCACACTAGGAGGAGAATGTGGCTTCCTTTCTGAGAGTTATGATCTCATTACTCTCACTCTTTGAAAGGGATGAATTTGGCAACTTCTCATAGAAAGGAAACTTATCATCAGTTTAGTAATTTTCTTTTTCTCCTATTGAATCTCAGAAAATTCAGGCTCATGTTTTAAGATTGCCCTGATTTTTTTTTATTTAAATAAAGTGTGACTATTTTTGAACCTAATTAAAGTGTGTATTTAACCTCCACATTAAATACCATTTATTGTTCTTATTTTGTGTTAAGTAATGGTGTCAGCTCGCTTAAAAATTTTTGAAATATAAGATATAATAACAAATCCAGATGTAATTCCACTACCCGGAGAGAATTACGGTTCCTAATCTGATGTTGGTCTTGCCAGAAATTGTGACTTAATGGTATTTTATGATAAAGATTCATGTTTATCATGAATACTAAATTATAATGTACTTGCTATCTCTTATTGTCATAAAATAGACTTTCTCAAATGAACATACTCTTACTTATGCAAGTCACCCTTTAGATATTTAGGTTGTTGCTGCTTTTCCTTGCCATAAAGTACTGGAATAAATATTTCTGTAGATAAATCTATCTGCATGCTCATGATCCTTAACTTATAATCAATACACTTCCAGAAGTGATGACTTGTGTTCCCAGGTCCTAGAGTAACACCTTCCTATTTTACTACTTTGTTATGTGTTTGCAGCATAAATATTGGTCCAGTTCAAACTTTAATGGGTGAAATGTAAGCCTGGTTATGAAATGTAAGTCTTGCCTGCTCCTGCTGGCTGGTGAGACTAGAGTTTTTTCTGAAGCAGGTGAGGTCTGCATAAGGTATAGGCCTCTGCAGCCCAGAAAGGTTGCACCTCTTAGTGGTGGGCAATGCCCTGCAGTGTTGCAGCAGGCTCTATCAGTTTCCTCTGCTTCTGCTCTGCAGCCTAAATGTTGCGGCTCTCAATGGTGGGCAGTGCCCTGCAGTGTAGTGGATTCCAGCAGCTCACCATCAGTTTCTTCCTATTTCTGGGTTCTTATCTTATGAATTCAAAGAATGAAATCCACAGACCAGGAAGAGTGAATGGAAGAACAATTTATTGAAGAAACAGGAACAGAATTCTTGCAACGTGTGAGAGGGCACTTCCATAGCACCCTTCCTCCACCTGAGTGTGCTGGACTAGGGGTTTACATAGCACTTGGTTCACTGCTATTGGTCCAAACTTATGCAAATTAGGGTTGCGAAAATTACTAATGCTATTGGTTCAAAATTTTGCTAATTAGTATTTGGAAATGTACTAATGGTTTTGCTCCAAATTTATGCTAACTAGGTCATGGCAATCCACTTATTATTGGTCAAATCTCAGGCCCCAGCCTTCAGTCAGGTTTACCTTTCTAACACTTTCCCTCTTTTCCCAGGGAAGCTGGAGGTTGCTGGTAGTGAATCTGGCATGCTCAGAGTGGGGTGGGTGAGAGTGTGGAGCTGCAGCACTGGGTGAAGCAGGTTCCTGCAGCAGGTAAGATGGCCAGGCCTGGGTGCCTAATGACGGGTCACCACAGGGTGATGTTAGGGCTCTTTGACTCGCCTAGGCACTGGCTCCCCAGGCCCTCAGGCCCATTGCACCTACATTGTGGGCTGTGCTTGCTGCTCATACTTGAATATACGTGGCCACCACTCTGTGGCTCCAATGCTAGGATGGCTAGTCCACTACTCCACCACCCATAGCTCCTCTGGATTCTCAGCAGGGACCAGTAGGTCGGCTGTATAGATTGGCTGACAGGGAGTCCTGGCAATTGGTTGATAGACAAGTTGGCCAATGTTGGCTGGATTTCTAGTTCTGCATCTTGATTGGGTGGAGATCATTATTTGAAGGAACTGAGACAGAGGGAACCCAAGGGCTCAGTTGCTTAAATGAAGATATAAAAAGACTTCAGAGTGCTCATGTGACAAAACACAGTGCTTCATACTATACATACAATGCTTCTGATCTTCACAAGCCCTTAAGGCTTATTCTATTTACATTTAATTAATTTATTTTTTCCCAGTTTTTTTTTTTTTTTTTTTGTGGATTGTAGTTGTACACAATGACCACCATTATCTTAGAGATAGCAACTGAGGCTCAGAGTTTACCCAAGAATCTTTCCAAAGATCATCCTTCCAGGTCAAGGTGTCTCGCACTCAGTTCTCTTGACTTTAGGGGTAGAGGATTATTGTCAAGGACTGTCCTTTAATACTTAGCACCATCCCTGCCTAGACACTACTGCAAACGAGTAGCACTCCAACTTGAGCTTTGACATGCCGAATTTCTTTGGACATGGCCAGATGTCTCTTGGAGTAGGGTTGAGAACCACCACTGGTGGTAATGCAATATAATTAATATTTCATTGAGTATTCTTGTGCCCCAATCTGTGCACTCATGCCTTCAGGATATAATTCTAAAGATAACTGATTCCACAGATATTGACTTTCTAAAGATCTTTAATCAACATTGCCAAACTGCATTTCAATCAAGTCGTGCCTATTTAGTCTTACTTCTCTAGTATGTGTGTTCCTGTATCTCATGCATCCCTGCCCACACTAGGATTATCTTTGAAAAATGCTTTCTACTTTAATTCTGGAAAAATATTAGCTCATTAAATTTGTATTTGCCTAGGGAAAGTGATCATTTTGTGGATTTTTGTGGATATGTACATATTTGTCATTTTTTCTTACGTGAATTATTCACTAATGTGCTTGCCTTATTTTGTTTTAAGATGTGAGTGATTTTTAATTGATCTATAAGCATTATTTATAGATTATGAACATTATGCTTTGGCAGCATATTTCTTATAAGTAATTTTACTGGAAAGTAATTTTCATTTAAAATTTACCCTGATTATGTTTGAAATGGAGAATACCATTTTTATTCATTAAATGTAAGCTTAGTTTTTGTCTATCATGAGATTCTTAAGATCCTTAAAATGTTAACTTTCAGTTCTTTTTATTTAGTATTTACATTTAGAAGCTAAATTAATCTGGCCTTGCTGGGTGTGGTGGTGTATGCCTGTAAGTAGTCCAGTGACTCTGGAGACACAGGCAGGAGGGTCACAAGATCAAAACCAAGCTCAGCAACTTCTCATGGTCCTATGCAACTTAGCAAAACACTATCTCAAAATAAAACAGAAATAGCTGGGGATGTTTCTGATATTTTTTGGAACAGCTTTTGGAATTGCATGAAAACTGCGATGGTCCCACTGTGGTGGGGCCAAGTGCAGTATAATCTATGAAGGGAGCGAGACAGAACATACACAGACGTGGTTTAGTGAGGATACATGCACTGAGAGCCATGAAGTTTGCTTGATGATGGAAAGCAGGAGTACACAAGATGGGTAAGTCTGCTAGAGAAGCTGCTGACATCAGTGTGGAAGGAAGTCCTTGAAGTAGAAATCCTTCCAGACAAAGTCTGCAGAATGAGGACTGAGTCAGTCACCCAGTGAGTAAGAAGCAAGGGTGCACAGAGCAACCAGAGGAGAATATGCAAAGGCCCTGGGGAGAGAATACCTAAGAGCGATTGGGAAGCTGAAACTGAGAGGGCCTCTGAATCACCACGGCACTAGGTAGAGGCAGGAGATGATGTTGAATGGAAGGGTAAGGCCAGATTTAGGGGTTTTATTTAATATGCAATAGGAAATCATTGAGGGACATCATGAAGTCCAGTGTGCCTTAAAATGATTATTCTAGCTACTCTATGAAAAATCAGATGTGGGGATTTTATGCTAGAGAGGAGAGATTGATAAAATGCTCACAGCTACATTCTGTAAGATAAGACATAATGCTATTAATTTCTTAACATAATTTACTTATACTAAGCTACTTATTAAAATTTTTATAGTTCTCAAAGTCTACATTAGTTTGTTGAGATTTATAGATATGTAATCATTTTAATTTATAACATTTTTTTAAAAGAGAAGACACTGAGCAAGAGAGAGATAATCAATTTTTATCACGTTTTTCACATGGCTTTCGTTGCTCTGACACTTAGCTTGTACGTGGTGCTGGAGTTTGAACCCATACACGCGAGCATGCCAGGCAAGTGCCGTAACCACCGAGGCACTGCTCCAGCCTACCATTTTTCTTATGTATAACAGTTGTACCTATTTATCAGAGTCATGTCTTTGTAGCAGTGTTTAGATGTTAAATCGTCGACAAGACTGTAATGGCTTCATCCTTTCCTTGATTTTAATGATAATATCCCATTTGAACCATGATTAAATAATGATAAATTTTGATTGATTTTGAACCTGTTTTTATCAGTAGTAGATATTCAATTGCGTCAACGACAATTTGGCATCTGTATGAAAATCACATTGTGCTTCCATTTTTGATTCTTCATGGTTTTAGCTCTTCTTATGTTTATGATCCTCAGTTCCATGGCATTAACCTCATCTTAAAAAAAAAAAACCAACCTGAGAGACTCTGTGTCAGGTGATATGACTAATTAAAACAAAGAGCCTAGAGGAGAAAATTGATTTGTCATAGCCACACATGATCATTTGATCCTGAGTCTGTCAAGTCCTTATAAATATAGCTTTAAACATAATACCTTCTTTAATGATTTTGCTGAGTTTTACTTGGTGAACCTCAACCCCGCATGTGGAAAGGTCCAGAAAGAATAGAAAAAGCAAGAAGAGCTGGGGAGATGATATGTTCCCATCAAAGGGTTCAGGATCGTGAAGCTCCTCTTTGTATGGTTCAGACACCATCCTGGCCACAACTAGCTGGGTGGTTCCAGGCAGGACCCTCAGGGGCAGTAGTGACAACTTTGAAGGAGGACTGTGAGAATTTGATGGTAACATTTAAGTGGGACACTGTTTTGTCTAAAACATTGGCTCCTTCATTTCTCCCAAAGTCCCCATGAGTTGGGTATCGTCACACCATCATCCTAATTGTACAGTGGGGGTAAATGAGACCCGAAAGCTTCAGGGCTTAGCTGAGCTTGGCACACTGCAAGAATGCGGCAGGGCTGTTTATCACCGTGGGCACAGCAGCTGCAGAATTCCGGCTTTTGCCATCACAGAGGCCTGGCTTTTTAGTGTAGGTAGAGCGCACTTTCTCTAAGATGACACATGCTTAGGAATCGTGAAGTGCAACTCCTCCATTTTACTGAGGAACAGGATTCTAAAACAAGGATTAAAATTCACACCTCCTTACTCCACTTCCAACTTTCTACAAGCGCAAGAATCTTTCAGTACCATTATGGAAACTTCTGGGCCTGCCTTCCAGCTCTTGGATGGGCTTCCAGCCGTGCAAAGCACCTAGTCACATTTATCTGCCTTGCACAACTCCTTTCAACCATTTAAAAAAAATCCATTAGGTCAGAGGAAACAAAAGACTTAAATGATTTTTTTTGATGCTGCAAGTGAATTATAATTATTATATTTTTAAATGCAGGAAAAATCATCAGCAAAAAGGAAAAACTGAACATACATCAATTTGAATGAAAATGCCTACACATGTTGTAAGTTGAAGACTCAGTCCCCATGACCTAATTTGAATTTCTACTTCAATACCAATAAAGGCAATAGTAATACTATGTGCTTCAGATACCAAAAAATGAATTAATTCCTAAATCATGTGGATAAGCCAATGCTTAAAATACTGACCCCTGCCTAATATGATAAGAGATTTTTTTCCCATGAATTTTGCTAGTGAAATCTGACAAAGCATGAGTCAAAGCTTTGGGAATCCTAGTTTCTAGAGATAAATTATCTACCAGCAATTCACTGTTGGGGGACTTAATGATAATATCATTTTTTATCTTTCTGAAGTTTCAATATTGTATTTATGGAGCTGTAGAAATTTTTTTCTGGTCATTCTTTCAATTGTTGTTGAACTGAATCTGAACAAATCTCATCAACCTTCAGGTTAGTAAATATTGTTATAGGAATCTGATAATTATTCCTTGTATGGTTTTGGTATTTTGATAAAAATCTGAAAACCACAGTTTGGACAGGATGGTTCCATATCTCCTGAAACTTGCTTTTATAGCACTGGTAAAGGTCATTTATTTTCCACTTGAATGTCTTCAGAAACAGGGAGCTCATCACGTCTTCATCACCGTTACCCTTGTCCATGCTACCATTTACTAAAAACTGGGCATTGACTGCTTTCCACGTGTGACCTCTTTTTTAGTCCTTTTGAAAAATTTATGAAGTAGGTGTTATCATCCAGATTTAATAGAAAAGAAAATGAAGGCTAAGGTTTTTAAAAAAGAAAAAGTGACTCACAGTTTTGCAATCAGGGAGATAAAATTAAACTCAATCCTTTGTGGCTTTGTGCAGCATCTGGAAAGGCTTGGGCGGGTGCGCTGCTGCTGAAATTGCAGGGTGCACACTGCCCAGGCCCTCTGGTGGGACTTGTGCACCCTGTCCTTTCCACCTGTTCAAGGCTAATGGTGGAGGAGCTTGGAGGAGCTCCCTCCCTGGTGCCTGAGGCTTTAAGTCTCACCTCCTTCGCTTGGCATAAATTTCCTGCTCCTGTGGTTCCCTAATCCCAGCCACACTGGGGACACTCCATGCTCTTAAATGCTCCTTCCTTCCTTCCTTCCTTCCTTCCTCCCTCCCTCCCTCCCTTCTTCCTCCATTCCCTTCTCCCTCCCTCTTCCCTCCCTCCCTTATATGAAAAAATACAAAATCATAGATATTTATGATATCCAAATGATGTTTTCAAATATGTATACCTTGTGGAATGATTAAATCAAACTAATTAATATGCTCATCCTTATCTCGTATATGAATCATTTTAATGTGGTGAGAACTCCTAACATCTACTCTTAACAGTTTTCAAGAATACAATACATTTTCACTAACCTTAGACACCACGGTGTATAGTTATTTCTTGAATTTACCCTCCTGTCTACTTTTATATTCTTTGACCAACATTCTCCCCTCCTGCCCTTTCCCAGTTTTTAGGAGTCACCTTTCTACTCTCTTCTTCCATGAGCTTCCATGAGTTAAACTTCCTCATATTCCACATGTAAGTGAGAGAATACAGTGTTTGTCTTTCTGTGCCTGACTTATTTCACAAAGCACAGTGACAGGACTTCTTTCTTTTTTAAGGCTGAATAGTATTCCAGTGTTTGTATGTATGTGTATGTGTTTGTGTGTATCACATTTTTAACTCATTCATTTCTTCATGGATAATTAGGCTTATTCAATATCTCGACAATTATAAGTCATGCACCAATGAACATGGGGGTGAAGATATCTCTTTAACATAGTGATTTCCTTTCCCTTCTTTCTCTCTCTCTCTCTCTCTTTCTCTCTTTCTCTCTCTGAATACCTCCAGGTGTGGGATTACCAAATTATATGCTACATCTATTTTTAATTTTTCAAGGAACCTCCATATCATTCATTTCATTTCCAAGATTCTTATCATATTTTCATCCTAACATCTTTCCATACATTTGCATCTGTATGGGTGATGTTTTTGGATTCCTTATGAATAAAAATGTCTGCATTACTTTTGCAGTACTTGGAATCCAACCCAGGCCCTCACACAGTATTCTGCCACTGAGCTGTTCCCAGCCATGTTGCGTGTGCTGTGGATTGCATATAGCCATCAAAACAAGAACTCTCCAGAAATGGCTCTACAATTAGGTAGCTTAGTTTTGTCTTGAAATGTGTTGTCTGGAGGCTGGTTGGAATTCTAGGACTGGTTCTTCTGATGTGATATCCTTACATTTACATCCTTGTAGGGGGAATGTTCATTTTTAGGAGTTCGTTAAGGGAAGGTGCTCTTTCATTAATTCATGCAGTGTTTTTATGATGGTTCGTATCCCTCAGGGCATATAGAACAATACCTGGAACACACTGACTATGACATCAGTGCCCTTTGAGTGAATGATAAATAAGTGATAACAAATGAGATAATTGCTCCCTTGGGGGAAAAAGGGGGCAAAATACGTATTATAACAAATGCAGTCTTAGAGTTTTGACCTGCAAAATTTAAGAACATTTAGATTCAGTGTTTCTTCTTTGCTTAAAAAATTATGCTTTCGTTCACCTGAGAAAACACCCAGTTTTCAGTCCTTTTCCTGACCTGAAAAGTGAATTTAAAATTCAGGCAGGCTCAAATATCACAGTGTAATATATTCTTGGAAACACATGCCATACAGAGGAGTGTGCTTCTAATGGAAACAATATTATAATTGACACATTTTCAAACAAGGATTTGTCAACAAATAAATCACAGAAACGACTATTAGTATGTCATAAAAACACAAAGCCATAACAATGATTTAAAGTGTAAAATTATGCCTTATGTCCTGGAAAGCGAACATACACTTCACAGTAAATATTTATGAAACAAGGAATCCAAATGCACTATAAATTGTATATTTTATATATAAAATACAGCTATATTATGCCATAAATATGACTTTAAACTAACATGCTAGCAATGATAATCTGGAGAGCTTTGGACTGGAAGCCATTACTCTTGAAACTTCAGGGACTGCCATAGTTTTTATCATATAGAAGAGTCTCAAGAATCATTCATGAGCTATGACAACGAAATCTGCGTGTGGACTGAATGATTTTCATAGGGAAAAGTACTAACTCTTCTGTGGATGGAAATTCTGAAATTCACATGCAGACCCAAAACCAAGCCTAAATTGGAAGGGAGCCTCTCAGTCTTGATCACAACTGTAACTCAAGCAGTAGGCACATTGTTGGTATTCAACCAATATTTCCATCAATGAATAAGATAATGACACTCGCAGAAGTTTGATTTGTGATTAAATCACCATAGAACTACTTGGCTACTTAAGTAGCCCTGTGAAAGTCCTCCATCTTGAGCCTACTGCTGAATGTGAGACTTTGACAAGAGGACATCCTCTTGAGAAATACAATAATTTTGTAGTTTATGAAGATATGGAACTGTATACATTTTCTCAGTGCTAATTATTAATCTTCCAATTACTGTAATCCCAATATTTCCACATCATCTCTACTCTTTTAATTACATAAAACATAATAGAGGGGGGCTGGAGTGGTGGCTCGGCAGTTGCGGTGCTTGCCTGGCATGCGCAAGGACATGGGTTCAAACCCCAGCACCCACATATGCAAATAAGTGTTGGAGCAATGAAGGCCATGTGAAAAACTCAATAAAAATTGGTTCTCTGTCTTCTTCCCCCACCCCTCTCTCTCTCTCTCACTGTCCTTCTCTCTTTAAAAAAATTTTAAAAAATAGAAAAAAGAAGATATAATGTTATGCATTTAAATTTGCTGTGATAAAATATGACTATTTAGTGCTTTAATGTGTTAAATGTTCTCTCTTTAGGGTGTGATGACTTTCTGAGTAGAAAGACTTTATTTTATGTTCTGTCATTGTTCTGAAGGTTTTGTTGCTGAGAATCCATTAATAATTCCCCAGTAACTTCTTAAGCAGTGTGGGAGTATTTTGTACTATGTCCTCTGTCTGGTTCACTGAATGACCTGAATGAAGAGTTTGTTCACTTCTCGAGGGCTCAGAGAGTGTTTGGAAACTACTTTTGTCACTTCTATTATAATACAGATAAAAAGAAGCAAGCTACAGTTTGCATTTCATGTTGCAATGCACGGTCCTGTGTGTCACCATGTTCTGTGAACACAAGATGCCCTGTGACCTTCAAGCTTCAATTGCGTGTTGGTTGTTTGGAACTTGATTCTTTGCCACATAAACACTTTAGCAAATATTGAGAAACTGCTACCTCTGTATCCTGCTCCCATACCTGCACTGTAGCCGTTATTTCTATACAAACGCCTTTTTCCAAATTCCAGGTCTTCCGTGCCTAATAGAAAAAAGGTGTTCTTTACACACTGCATGACTGATTGATGTCAGCAACATTCCTCTGAAGCAGCTTTAGAATTGGGGCAGCTGATCTTTACAGTGAAGGGATAGGCAAGGAGAAGCTCTTGAGTCCTTAGAATCTGTGGGTTGATGATGGGAATAAAATATCACTGCGATTGGTTCTAGAAGCTACTCTTTATGAGATACTCATTATGTGCCAGGTACTGAACACTCATTTTATGAATGAGGAGACAATGGCTAAGTGTAAATAACTTGTTTAAGACCACAGAGCTTCCACGGTTCCCACACAGCATCCTGGCCCCTGTTCTCATTACTGTCTCTCTTTCTCTCCCACCAACTTATTCTGTGCTGGTGACTACAATCTTGCTGCTTTACTGAAACAGGATTCAGAACCCCACTGTCTGTGGGTTCAAGTCACAGCAATCTCACCATATTTTTTGGCATGAACAATATATTATTCTGTTCCATTGACACTGTGTAATCCTAATGGCTTCAAAATGCAAGAAGAAAAGTAAATGATTTTTAGCCTTCGACCTACGTAATTTTGGTGCTGCAATCCTACTTTACGTTTTGTTGCCTTATTTTTGTTTTAGAGACATTCATTTCGTGATTATAGATCTCTTTGCAAACAACACTATAAAAGCAAGATGGATTAGGATGCAGGTGAAGGATATTCCCCCAGACCTTACATGGTGAGCAGAGCCTTGGAAACCTATATACAAGCCCTCTTCAACTCACCTTCGCAGCAGGTTGGCCAGAGAAAGGGACAGCAATGCCCTGCAGGAGAAAGAAGCAAGAGTTGAAGCAGAGCCACTGCGAACACCATGGCTCATAAACCTGAAAACAGGAAGGGTGACCTTTCCAAAGGCTAGAAATGTACTTTTCAGCCTCTAAAATTCAAACCATTTTTGGTATCAAAATCTCCGCAAGGTCCAAGTTGCTGTTCTTATAAACATGGCTGGGTTGAAAGCTGTCATAGCTTAAATTTCAGGTCTTCCACAATAGCAAGCACAAGGTCTGAGCTGGGGAAATGCTTCCCTGTGGGCTTGTGGCCTGGCTAGTGGGAATCTCTGCAAATCCTTTGCCACCATCTTTTCTTTTTGCAGCTGATAAAGGGAGACTCGCAGAAGTTAATGACCAACCTTTGTACCTTTGTCTCTGAAGGGTCGTTTCCCTGTCACCCTACAGCCAGGTAAAACTTGCTTAAGTAGCACTTTCTTCGATAGATGCACACCAACAGCAGCTTAGATTTCTCAGGTGTTACAAGGTTTGAGTGCACACTTAGCTCGTCAAGAGAGCCAGGAGAGCTTAGAGGAAAGTGGAGGGTCATCTGCAGTGTCCAAAGTGACATGAAGGGCGCTTACAAGGAAGCAGGGTGTCTATGTGGTGGACACTTGGTCTCCATTCTGATGTGTTCAGATCCACTTTACCATTCCTGTGAGATTTTACTATTTACCACTACTGCGGAATATTATTCTGTTGAGTCAGAAAACTAAGATTAGCACCAGTTACTAACAGAAGGAAGCAGACTTTGAGTTAATACAAGAAGAAACTTTTTAAAATTTGAATTTTTCAAATATGATTTCTAAGTACCTATCTAGAAATATTTAGAGGCTGCATGGATAATACTGGTGTCATGCACTAAGTATGAGATTGTTTTTGAGATTCTGCATCAGTGCCTTATCAGCAAATTGTCATGGTATGTGAATAAGCCTTCAGCCTTCACAGGTGAATTGCCAAAATTGACATTTCTTTAAGTATAAATACTGAGGAATGGGATAGCTGGGTCATATGTTTCCATTCCTAAACTTTTGAGAAGCCTCTATACTGGTCTCCATAGCAGTTGTACTAATTTACAATCCCACCAGCAGTGTGAAAGTGTTCCTTCTTCTCCACATTCTCCCAGCATTTATTATTGTTTGTATTCTTGATGACTGCCATTCTAACTGGAGCGATATGAAATCTGTGCAGTTTTAAGTCTACATTTCCTTTATATATTCTTTATATATTCTAGATAGAAATCCTCTGTTGGAGAAGTAACTAGCAAAGATTTTCTCCTGTCGGTTCTGTCTTCACATTTTAATTGATTCCTTTTCAGTTGGATACCACCCTATTTATAAATTCTTGGCATTACCTCCTGAACTTTAGGGCTCCTATTGAGAAAACCATTGCTTATGCCTACATGATGGAATGTTGACCCAGTTTTGTGTAGTTTCTGATCTAAATAGAGTTGACTTGTGCAGGGTGAGGGCTGAGAATCTAGTCTCATTCTTCTACGTATGAATGACCAGTTTTTATAGCATTATTTGTTAAAAGACTGTCTTTTCTCCAACATATGTTTTTGGCACCTTTGTCAAGATCTGATAGATGACTGTATCTGTGTGGGTTTGCATCTCTATTTTGTTCCATTTATCTGCTTTTCTGTTTTAATGACAGTACCATGGATTTTTTGCTGCTATAGCTCTGTAGTATAATTAGAAATCAGATATTCTGATGCCACAGTATGGAGTTTTTTCCCAGCTTCTAGTTGCTTTGGCTATTCTAGGTCTTTTAATCATCTAAATAAATTGTAGGACTGTTTTTTCCTAGTCCTGTGAAGAATGCTGCTAGTATTTTGTTAAAGATTACATTGACTCTGTGAATCACTTTTGGTAGTATGGACATTTTAACAATACTAATCCTGCTTATCTATAAGCACGCATTCTATCTTCTTGTGTCTTCTCCAGTTACTTTCTTCAGTGTTTCAGAGCTTTCAATGTAGTAGTCTTCTTATATTAGGTTTATTCTTAGGCATTTTTTTTCTTTAGTATATTGTGAATGGGATTTTTCCTGATTTCTTTCTTAGCAGATTCATTATCGGTATATAGGAAAGCTATTAATTTTTGTATGTTTATTTTGTAACCTGCTACTTTGTTTAATTTGTTTATTATTACTGCTCTTCTGGTGAAACTTTTTGGATCTTCCAAGTGTGGGACCATATCATCTGCAAGCAGGGATAATTTCACTTCTTTCCTTCCTATCCCTGGTATTTTCTTCTCTTGCCTAATTTCTATGGCTAGAATTTCTAGTACTATTTTTAATAGAATTGTTTTGAGTGGAAAGTCTTGTCTTATTATGGATTTTAAAGAAAATACTTTCAGTTTTTCCCCATTCACTATGAGGTTGGCTTCAGGATTGTTATATATATCCTTTATGATCTTAAGGTAAGTAAGTTCCTTCAATCCCTACCCCTCGTTCCCTCAGTGTTTTTTTCATGAACAGGTGCTGAATTTTGTTGAAATATTTCTCAGCACCTTTTGAGATGACTATGCTATTTTTTTTCTTAATTGTATTTACACAGTGAATTACATTTATTTGTTTGTGTATGTTAAGCCATACTTAACCCTTGGATAAAATCAACTTGTTCATGATGTACACACTTCTGTATATGTTGTTAAATATGTTTTACTGATATTTTATTAAGGATTTTGTATTTAAATTCTTCAGGTATATTGATCTGTTATTTTCTTTCCTTGATATGTCTTTATCTGATTTTAGTATAATGGTTATGTTGAATTCACAGAATGGATTTGGAAATATTTCAACCCTTTCTATTTCACGGAATAATTTGAGGACCATCAACATCAGTTCTTTAAAGGACTGGTAGAATTCTGTTGAAAAGACATCTGATGCTTATTTTTTCTTTGTCAAAAGATTTTTATTACTTCTTCTATCTCATTTTTAGTCATTTGTCTGTTTAGTTTTCCTGTATGCCCCTAATTCAATTTTGACAGATTACATGTCTCTAGAAATGTATCCATTTCTTCTACATTTTCCAGTTTATTGGACTACAAGTTTTCAAAAAGTCCCTAATAATTTTCTGGATTTCTGCAATATCTGTGGTGATTTCTTCTCTTTCAGTTCTAATTTTGTTAATTTGGGTCATCTCTCTTTCTCTTTTGGTTAGTTTGACTAAAGATTTTTCAGTCTTGTTTATCTTTTCAAGGAACCAACTCTGTTTAATTAGTGATTTTCAATTTTTTATGTCTCTATTCCATGGATTTCATCTCTGATCTTAATCCTATCCTTTCTGTTGGGTTTGACATTGGAATTTTCTGGATTCGTTTTCCTCAGTGTCTTCAGATACATAATTAGGTTATTTATTTGGGATCATTCTGATTTTATGATATAGGTACTCACCGCTGCAAACTTTCTTCTTAGAACCATCTTCATAATGTCCTAGAGGTTCTGGTAGGTTGAATCATTATTCTCATTTGATTCAAAGAATTTGTAAATTTCTCTCCTGGTTTCTTCTATCACCCATTCATCATTTGAAGGTTTATTGTCCAGTCTCCATGTGTTTATAAAGTTTATGCAGCTTTTTTGGTGTTGATTTCTAATTTTATTCCATTATTATCAAATAAGATGCAAAAAATAATATCAATTTTTTTATTTGCTAAGACTTTATTTGTAGTCTAAAATATGTTCAGTTTTGGAGAATATTCTATGAGCAGCTGGCAAGAAAGTAAATTCATCTGTTAGATGAAATATTATATAGATGTCTATTAAATTCATTTGATTTATAATATATTTTATTTTATTTTTTATTAGAAGTATATAGAGATACAATTGAGGGGGAAACATTATCAAACCAACAGTAATCAATGTATATATACTTTGTTATCCAGGGGTAATGCCAGAACATGGATGACCACCTTGGGTTTCACCTGTTGCAGTTTCCCCCAGAAGAACTCATGCATTAAATGGGTATCTCATGGAGGAATGACATCGGCTTCTGGGA
>PVKS010016857.1:0-37352 GCA_004027875.1 Aplodontia rufa
AGTGTGTTAGTGTGCCTATTTCTCCACAGCCCCTCCAGCATCTATTGTTGTTTATTTTCTTCATCTTTGCCATTCTGACTGGTGTAAGGTGATATCTTAATGTGGTTTTCATTTCCATTTCTCTAATTACTAATGATTTAGAGCACTTTCTCATGTATTCATTGGCTTGATCAATGTCCTCTGGTGAGAAGTCTCTATTTAGATTGTTTGTTTTCTTATTGTCAAGTTTTTAAGAGTTTTTTGTAAACTTTATACTCAAATCCTTTGTCAAATTTGTGTATTACAAATATTTCTCCCAGTTTCTGGCTTGTCTTTTTATTCTCTTGCCACTTTTATTTTATTTTATTTTTTGGTACTGGGTATTGAACCCATCAGTGCTTAACCACTAAGCTATATCCCTAGCCCTTTTTATTTTAAGACAGGGTCTCATTAAGTTGCTTAGGGCCTTGTTAAGGTGCTGAAGCTGGCTTTGAATTTGTGATTCTCTTACCTCAGCCTCCTGAGCTGCTGGGATTACAGGCATGCACCACCACACTTGCCACATTTATTTTTAAAGAAATGGAATAGAATAGAAAATATTCATCATTAACCTGATATTCAAATTTTACTGGGTTTCCTGTATTTTTGTATGCTAAACCTGATAACTCTGGATTCCATGCCCTCTGAGTATTTTTCATGGAGTATACCTCAGAAATGAAAAGTGCCCTGGAGTTGTCCACAGTGATGGGTGAAGATGTCTACCTATTTCACAAGTAATGTGTATAATAAATGAAATATGTAGCATTTGTTGTTTTATAACTGACATATTTCACTTACCATAAAATCTTCAAGTTTCATCCACATGATACCATATTGAAGAATACTCTTCCTCTTTATGACTAAGTAATATCCCATTGTAGGTATATAGCATATTTTGCTTATCTACTCATCCATTAGTGGACACTTAGGTCACTTCCATGCTTTATCTATTATGAATAATGCTGTTATGAAC
Source organism: Aplodontia rufa (assembly GCA_004027875.1). Classification (NCBI taxonomy): domain Eukaryota; kingdom Metazoa; phylum Chordata; class Mammalia; order Rodentia; family Aplodontiidae; genus Aplodontia; species Aplodontia rufa. The sequence goes on from PVKS010016857.1 coordinate 992, forward strand.
ATGGGTGTATGACTATCTCTTTGAGACTCTGCTTCTAATTTTAATTTTGGGGGGTATATAACCAGAATTGTAATTGTTGGATCATATGGTAATCCTATTTTTATTTTTTAGATCCACCATACTGTTTATGACATGGGGGTATTACATACCCCATCCTTTTGATCATTGATTGAGGACTCTTTTGGCATTGCTAGCTTCCTCTGCTCCCACACAGAATATGCCCTGACCAGATGATGTCTTTGGGCATAGTCACAGGTATTTGCCTGACACCTTGGACTCTGGGAGTACTAGGTGCTAAGGGAAAGTGGATGGGGCACCAGCAGAGTGGGCTACAGTGGTCTTCATCACATAACAAAATGGCATGCAGACACATCCACATCCCCGCATTGTCTTGAGTTTCCTTTGGTCCTGACAGTCAACTTCCCTAACAGCTTATTAGCTCAATGTTGTGCGGGAAGCACAGGAACTGTGAGTCTATGGTAATGAACAAGAGTTCCTTCCATGACATAACTCATTTGTTTTCTTGAAGAAGTAGTCTTCATATGTCCCAGAAACTAGTCTTTCTCTGTCATTCAGTTTTGCTAGTGGCAATAGTCTAGGAGTACAGTAAGACCACGCATTAGCCTCCTAGCTCCTCTTAAGTGCCTCAATCACACTGAGCTCTAGAAAACAAGGTCATGCAGGTGAGGGAATAAAAAAAATGACCTTATTTGAACTGTTCCATCAGGAATTACTGTTATTATACAGTGAGGATCTCTGGTCACAGAGCTGAAGGACTTATCTGAAGCTGCTTGGTCCACTATGCTAATAAATTTTCTAGGTTTTCTCACTCCTAGTGGTTGACCACTACCACAATAGAGGAGAGAGAAGACTGCAGCAGTGTAACATCAGTCAGGGTTCTCCAATGAAAAGAGATGCACTCCTATACTCCAAAGAGAAAGGATTTTACAATATGAACTCAGAAGCTTGCACAATGATTAGGAGGGTTGGAGTAAGCAATATGGAAACTGCTGCTGCTCTCCTAAAGTCAGGAGGGATTGAATTCCAGGAAAGCTGCTGACAACAATCCCAGCTGCCCGTAATAGCAAAGCAGGTGACTCCCAGGGGTTGCCCAGAAGCTAGAGCTAATCATATGCATCTCATATGTCCAAGCAGCTGTTCACAACCTCCAAAGGGGGTGCTGACTCTTCTTCTGCCTGTTGAACATCCCAGGAATGCCTTTAATTGGCAAACTCCAACCCAGAACCATATAGGAAAGTGACACTGGGAAATGAAATTCCAGACTTTCCTGCACTGCAGAGGAGAGATGGGCAGAGATGACACCTAGTTGACAATCTGGTACAAGAGAATTAAACCGAGTACCTGCATCAAGTGTGGAAGGCAGGGGGGATACCAAAGCCCTATGAGTCCTTCTGTGTTAGGAAAGAATCCTGTGTACATTATTAGCAGAATCCTTGGGGCAAATTACATCCAAGCAGATGTCATGGCTCAATAACCCAGCTAGCTTCTTTTGCCTTCTCAAATATCAAACTGCCTGAAAGTCTCCAATATAAATCTGACACACACACACACAATCCCATGTGGCATAGACTATCTTTCCTGTACAGTCCAGTAGTGCCTTCAAGCATAACTGGTCTCTTCAAACTCAGACCCAAAAGAGCAAGGTCCTGAAGGGGAAAGAGCATCCTCTTTTCTCTTGTCTAAGTGCCCCCTGGGGCGGCCCTTTGCAGAGCTCAGATCCTCTCTGATGGCTGACACAAAACACTACTGCCATCTGCTTTTGCTGACACCAGAGGGTGATGGACTGAACCTATGGCCACAAAGGACAGCCATGTCACTGTGCAAACAAAAGGAAACAAAATTTTAAAAATGACATGTAGTTCACCATCCAAGATATAAACACACATTAGTAGCAGAAAACCGTTTTTCTACGCTCACAGATGTCTAACTAGGGAGACTGTGGAGAAGGTGGGAAGCACAGGAGGGAAAGGAGGTCTGGAGGAGGAAGGTGAATACAACTGGACAAGTTGTTTAAGCTCTTTCTAGGACAGCCAGGCAGAAGCAGCCTCAGGGCCCTGGAGACAGGATTCTATCTATGGGAATGTTGGGTACTAAGGGGCACCAGCAGAGTGGGCCGCAGTGATCACATAACAAGGCTACAAGGCTAGCATGTACTGAGACACCACATCCCCACAGTGGCCTTAGTTTCCTTTTTTACTTTTTTGTTTGGTTTGGTTTGGTTTTGAGAAGGAAAGAATCAATTTTATTTTTTCATCTGTTTTTTTTTTCCACTTGGTTGTGTATGTGGTGCTGGGGATTGACCCTTGGTCCTGGTATATGCAAGGCAAGTGCTCTACCACTGAGCCACCTCTCCAGTTCCTTAGTTTCCTTTTGTCTGCAATACACAGGGAAGTCAGCATATTGCTAACTCCTTTGCCCTTCTCAGATTCACTCTTGTTCTGTCATGGGCTTCATGCTCCAAGAACAACACAACTACAGTCCCTCCCCAGGGTCCCCTGCAGGTCTATCTGCTTCTTCACACAACTCTTCCCTCAGTTCCTCATCACCCAGAACTGTTTACAAAAGTACTAGTGTGCATGTTCTGACCAGGGTGTGGTGACTAGGTCACCACAGAATAATCACTTGGTACATATTTGAGTTGAAGTGAATTAAACTGATAGGAAAGGTTGCAAATGTTTAAATTGTAACACATTGAGCTACTTCCAGATCAGATTTAAAGAAAAGCCATTCAGATCCCAGACTAAGCTAAAAGCTGGAAGAGATCAGTTATGCCTGAGGTCTTGGCCTTGTACCTTCAAAGTTCCCCTTTAATTATGCTATCACATCCTAACCGACCAGCTAACGAATCCTAATCCACCAGCTAACTGATGTGATGCAGAGAGAAGAATGTAGGCAGCATGCAGGCACTGCATTTAAATATAGAGGCATGGAATTCTGGCTTAGAGGGAAGCAGATAACTCCTTCCCTTCCTTGCCTTGCATATTGGCCTGGTTGTGCTTTCTTCAGGTCTGAGACAATGTGTGGTTAATTACTGTGGATTCCAACTTCCTTTTTCATTTTCCTGCCTGATGCAGGTGTCATGGCTCTCAGCAAGGTGTGCTCTGAATGGGGAGTTGCATGTATGGATACAGGCTCCATTCCTGACAAAGAAAAGAAGATGGTGCTGTGGGTGTTCTAATAAGGGATGTTGACCAAGCACATTGGACATTCACCATTTACCTTCTAAAGACCTCAAGTTCTTGCCCTGTGGCTATCTCTGGGATATTTGGCAACTAAATATCATTTCTGATCAATAGATAATGCTGAAAAGTCCCCTAAATTATAGGTTTCTCAAGATAGTATATCTCTCTGAGGTAGAAAGAAATGGGTAGAAAGGAGTCATAAAGGAAGAAAAAGGAAATAAAATTTTAATTCAAAGTTCCACATACTTTTCCAGGCCTGTTACTCTCAAATTCCTGGTAAATCTATAAATCTATTTGTGCACTGTTAATTAATCCCTCAATAAATAGATTATGTGAAGAGAAATACAATATACTGAGGAACCTATAATGCAGGACATTTTCCAGTACTATCTATTGATGAAATAATGAAGACTGCATAAGCCTAAGGATTGACCAGACCACCAGAACCCATCTTGAGATCAGCTGACTGAAGTCATTCCTATGTACCTTCTTAGACCACTCCTCACCAAGTTTCCTTTAAAAGAAGACCCAGCAGTTTACAATAGCTAAATTATGGAACCAACCCAGATGCCTCTCACTGGATGAATGGATACATACCATGGAGTTTTACTCAGCAATTACAAATTGCTGCCTTTGAAGGTAAATGGAATGTGATAGAAGAAATCATGTTGAGCAAAGTTGGCCAAACCCAGAAAGTCAGGGGTCTAATGTTTTCACTCATTTGTGGAGGCTGGAGCTAAACCCAGGCTTGTGTGAAAGGTAGTTAATCTCATGGATTAGACCCAACAAAGGCATAGTAACAAATAATCTAGGGCAATCATAGATATGTAGTCTGTGGGGGAAGGATAGAATAGGTGGGGGAGGAGAGGGAAGGAGAATAGGGTAGGATCTAGCAAGTAATTCTGGTTTAAGTGTATATGCATCCATATTGTTACTTTAAATGCATTTATGATTGTACAATAACTTAATTCCTTAAGAAAATATATTTTAAAAAAAGAAGCACCAAGAGGTCTAGGAAATACAACTCAGTGGTAGAGCACTTGTCTGGCAAATGCAAGCCCCTGGGCTTGATTCCCAGTGGAAGAAGAAGAAAGAGGAGAAGAAGAGGAGGAGCAAGAGCCAGGAACCCCCAAAGTACATCTCTCACTCTCATGATGACCTACTCTCTCTTGGACATGTACTCTTTGCTGCATCCCCAAAGGCATGTCTCTCTTGAGATGGCCCACATTCTCCCATGAATGTGTACCTACTCTCCTAAATAAGCCTATCTGTCTCTGACTGGCACCTGCTGAAATTCTTTTCCATCACACAAGCTAAGAAACCCATTAGCTCTGAGTCATATTCCCATTTTTCTCCTTGGACCCCACTTTGGGGAGACAACTTTTCTCCTGTGATACCTCTTTGTTTAAGTTATCTATTGGTGGGTTTATGAACAGTGCTCAAGGTAATTATCATAAGTGAGTGACTTTATGGTAAATTTTAAGATTTATAGATTTCCCAGGAATGTGAGAGTGACAGACCTAGGAGAGAGACTGACTTGAAGAATGACAGGCCTGGAAAAGTATGAAGAATTTTGGATTAAGATTATAGTTCCTTGGGACTGGAGCGGTAGCTCAGCCATTACGGCGCTTGCCTAGCAAGTGCAAGTACACAGGTTCAAACCCTAGCACTCATGTACACAGCTAAGTGTCAGAGCAACAAAAGCCATGTGAAAAACTCAATAAAAAAATTGATTCTGTCTCTCCCTCATTGTCCTCTCTTTAAAAAAAAAAAGATTATAGTTCCTTGTCCTTCCTTTACATCTCCTTTATTTTTTTATTTCTTACATTCTGCCTCCCAGGTTTGCTAATGCCCAGTGAGTAGCTAGAAACAGGATAAAGTTTGGAATTTCTGCCTTCATTTTGTGTTTGTCTTCAGGTCCCTGCTCAGCTCCACATTTAGGCATCATTATCGGAGAGCTCATCTAAAAGCTGGTAATTAATAAGGTTTATTAGCCCTAAATGGACCTCCCCTATCTCAACACCCTTTAAGACGGAGGCAATATTTGCAGCATGCCATTTCAGACCCTTAGAGCTGTGCCTCTAGGTCTTTGGTCATCCTATTCCTTACAGGAAAAGCAGGAGGCAGGCATATCACTCCATGATGAGATTGCTCCTCAAAGAAGGAGAAGTCATCTCATGAGAACCAAATTGCCCCCTTCCAGCATCGCAATTCTGGTAGATGCACAGTCTAAACAACAAGTGGGATTTGCCCACTTCAAGAGACTTCTCTGGAGTCACATTGCACAAATAGAACTGAGAATGACCGATCAGACCACAGTTCAACCAAAACTGCTTAATTATGCAGACCTCTAGCTTCTTCCTCAAATCTTGCTTTGTTTGAACCTAAAGCTCCTGTTGTTATGGGTTCAATGGGCTCTTGTGCTCTCTCCATCAGAAGAATCAGATAAAGGCACGACTTTGATGGAAAAAGTCTCTATATTGAGGTTTCTAGCTGGAGCAAAAGGGAAATACAGCACAGACAAGAGAGAGTTACACTGGCTTTCCAGACAAAACAGAGCAAGTTCCATTCATGTGACAGGATGGAGGGGGTGGGCTAGAGTTTAGGAATGTTAATTGGCTTTAGTTATTTTTCACAGATATGTTTTTCTTTTCCTGGGTGGACTCCTTGAGGGAAGGGTGGTCAGCAGTTCATCCTGGTGCCAAATATTATGTCTCTCTTATCAATCCCACATCCTGTGTAAATGTCTCTTCCCTGTGATAAGCATAGTTGTTAAAAGAACACATCGGTGGGAAATGAAAGAGAACATATCACGCAAGGAACAAGTTAAGGGCATCGTAGTTTGCCATCATGATGGCTCCTCGATGGATTTATCCTTTATGTTGTTTTCCCTTGAAGAATCACGGCAAGATGATCCTGGTCCTAGTGATGCTCCTGGTCTCTGAAACTGAGAAAGTTGCTTGAGGGGGAAAAGTGCAGTGTGTACCAAACTTTTAATAGCTAAGAGGCCCTGAGTTAAGGGCCAGAATGCCTTTCCCCTTGTGCCCTAGTGGTCCCTGTCTGTCTCACTGTCAGCTCCCCGAAGACAGGGCTGAGGTGCTAGATCTCTTTTGCCTTCCCAATATGGCTATATTGATTAAAGTTCTTTTCCTGATTTTCACCGTTACCTTTTCTGCTTGGTTTTGGGGGCAAGTGGCTGGGTTTGGCCTATCGGGAGCCCTGAAGTCAGACCTCTGTCCTAGGACTCTGGAAACAAGACAATGAAAGATGATCTCTCGATTCCATCTGTTTACCACAGTGACAGAGCAGACGCTTTCTTTTTTCTCTGAAACTAAGTCTATGTGTGTTCCTCTAAAATACTCTCCTAGAAAAACTACCACCTCCTTTCCCCTAGACAGGTAGTGTGTCAGCCAGATGTGTTTTGTAAATCCAAACTATTGTTTTAAGATATGAATTAGCCAGATGTAGTAGCACACCTGTAGTATCAGCTCCTCAAGAGGCTGAGGGAAGAAGAGGGCTGGAGTCCAGGAGTTGAAGGCCAGTCTGGGGCAACATAATGAGTCCCTATCTCTTAAAAGAAGAAAGAGAGAGAGAGAAGAAAAACAAAGCCAGGCATGGTGACACACAGATAATCGGGAGGTTGAGGCAGGAGGATTCTAAGTTCAAGGCCAGCCTGGGCAACAGCTAGACCCTGTCACAAAATAAGAAGTCAAAAGGTGTAGGATGTAGCTCAGATGTAAAGCACCCCTGGATTCAGTCCCCAGTGTTACCAAAATCACAGATTCCTCTGTTCACTACTCTACCAAAGTGCAAGAGACACAGGTTCCTAAAGGAAAGCAGGCTTATTCAAAATTGGGTCTGGTGAAAGAAGAAGAGACTTTTTCTTTCTCAAATCTCCAGCTTGGGGAGGGAGAAGATGATGGCATCACTGCTCCAGTCATATAGCTTTTATGAAGTGGGGGAGGGGGAAGGAGTGCAGTGAGACAAAAGGCTGGAAATCCATGCACTGAGTGGGGGCCCTCTTCTTCCAGAGCACCTTCATCTCAGAGCCTCTGAGTCTGTTCCCACCTCATCACATCAAAGGGAAACTTGACATCCTGAGACCACCCCCTGCCCTTCCTTTTCAGACAGATATCTTGTCTTTTGAGCTGAGGAGAGGCACTGCAGGCTTTCTGTAGAATTTAGACTCCCATGTGAGATGAATGGGTTGTTAAAGACTGGGAGAAAATATTAGGAGAAAGTTTGGGAGGGGAGGAGGAGTAAATAAAAAGAAGCGGGGGGGAACTTCCTAAGGGAAGTGGAGGAAACAACTTTTACGTAAAAAGAATTCCTGGGTTCAACCATAGCACCTAATTAAAATTTCCTAATGACTAATGATGTTTTTTAAAATTTATTTTTTATTAGTGCATTATAGTTGTATGTAATGATGGGATTTGTTGTCACGTATTTATAGATACACACAATACAGCAATACAATTTGGTCAATATCTGCCCCCCAGCACCCCTCTGCCTCCCTCCTCCCATCTCCTGATCCCTTGCCTTTCTTCTGGGTCTTATATTTTTCCTAAAAAGCCAAGTATTGTTCTTCTTATACCTATGAAGAACATTTTTTATATACATGACTATGGTATATACAGTGACATACTTAAAAATGCTTAAAATGTACCTTGCTTTATCTCAGTTCCAGCATTTCCCCTTGTCCTCCCTTCCTATCATCCCTTGTTATTCTTTGCTATATTTGACAATAGGATTAAACACTTATGTTTTTGTAAAAGCATGCAGCATAGCTTGTTCAAATATCTTATGCAGTATCTTGCAACTGTATCTCATATATATTAACATATTGCATTTTTGTTCTATGGTTCTAATTCATGCATTTGTCTACTTTTTCCCAAAACTTGGGTTTAGGTCCAGCCTCCACAAATGAGGGAAATCATTCAGCCCTTGTCTAACTTTACTCAGCATGATTTCTTCCATTGCCATCCATTTACCTTCAATGGATGCAATGTCATTGTTTCTAATAGCTGAGTAGAACTCCATTGTGTGTGTGTGTGTGTGATACCAGAGCTTTCGGATCTATTCATCCAGTGAGGGGCATCTGTGCTGGTTCCATAATTTAGCTATAGTAAGCTATGGATATAGATTTTTCTGATATTAACTTCATGTGTGTGTATTTTCATATACATACCTTTTTTAGTGAGTGAACTGCTAACTTTCACACACTTTTATAAAAATTGAGTTGTTTTCTACTCTGATTTCTTTTAAGAGAGGACAGTGAGAGAGAAAGAATCAATTTTATTTAGTTTTTCATGTGGTTTTCGTTGCTCCGACACTTCCTTGCATACTTGGTGCTAGGGTTTGAATCCACAATCTCACACATGTCAGGCAGGCACTGTAACCCCCAAGTACCACTCCAGCCCTCTACTGCTGAATTATGAGAGTTCCTTCTTTTTCTAGAAGCAAGTCCTTCATCAGGTATATAATTTAAAATATTTTCTTCAAAAAATTGCTGTTACATCAATACCAAAGGCAAAAAGGAAAGAGAAAGAAGAAAACCAAGTAAAATATGAATTAGCTCTTGTCTTTCTGTATTTTCCGTTGCTTTAACATAATTACTGAGACTAGATGTTATGTAAAGAAAAGGATCACATTCTGCTTCAACTCACACAGAAAGGCATTAATCCATTTATCAGGTCTCTATCCCCAGGAACCAAACACCTCCCCTTAGACCCTGCCTCCCAAAACTGCTACACTAGGACCCGAGCCTTAGCCAGGAATTTCAGAGGAAATGACCCATATGCAAACCACGATAGCTGTCAACATTTTAGAAATCATATAAACTCACATAAAATCTAAATTTCCAGCCTGTTTTATTCATTTAGATGATCTACCTGGAGATATAAGGTAGTGGATTTTGAAGTTTCAGCCCTGGAGTCCTCCCAGGGCAAAGTCGGCCTCACCCAAGACACAAAGGCTGCCTTATCGTTTTCCCATTGGCAGCATCAGAGACTGTGCGATGCCTGAAACTCAGGGCTGTCCATCATTGCTCTTACTCCACAGATGAGAAAACTGATGGATAGGGACTCCTGGAATACCATCAAAGTTGGACATTGGTTGGTAGCAAAACCAAGAGAGAGAACAGATCTTTGTTTTCTGGATCTGTGGCATGTTTCTCAGTGTACCCATCATGTTTAGGAGATGGGGTGAACAGGAAGCATTTCTTATCTCTCCCTCATCAGTTTTATTGATCTGACACTTGCTGTCATGCCAAGGGTAGATTTCCTGCTACCTTTGGAAATCTATAAATTTACCTAGGAACTCCACCCTCCCAGCTCTTCTGAGTCCACTAAGCATAGTCCTTCACAGAGACGGCAATTCCACCCTGCTGAATGCAACCTGTAGTGTTAGTTACATAGCAGTTTGGTTTATTGCTGTCTTACGTCTGTTCACATCATCATGGTATTTTGGTTTGGCTTTGCATAACCAAAAAGATCACTGTAATGTTTTCATAACACCAAAATAACAATTTTTTGCTCCTCGTTGATGAAGTCTATCCTGCAGCTTTAACAAAAGGAAAAGTTTCCAGAATTTTTAAATGTTTTTCTTCATCCTTCTAGGCACTGAATTTAAACATATATAAAGAACCAAGAAAAAAACTTTATGGAGTATCCTGGGAGGTAAAGATTGTATTTTTAATATTTCAAGGTTGACATGATTTGTGGGGAATAAGGAAGACTTTTTTAAAAATGGGAGGAGGATCTCTCTGAGATAGGAAGGAAAGAGACCCACGTGAGGAAGAGCAGACCACCAAATTTAAAAGGCTACCACTTGACCTTACTCTTTACTTAATGCTTCAGAAACTACAATGCTGAGAAAATGGTGATTTAATCATAAGGAGATATCTGGATTAGTGTCAGGGACAAGTGAAGGAATCAGCCCTCTTGAGTCACCTTTCTTTCTCCCCTGCAGGCCTTCTTCAGAGGAAAAGTGGGCAAAGGAATGATAGACTTCATCAACTGCAGTTTCAACCCTTCCCTTAAAAAGACAGTGAAATATGTTCCACATTTCAACTGTGGAGCTGGTGGGGACACCCCAGAGAATATGAAAGAGCAGCAGAGGGGCAGATGGAAATGGCATTTCAATACCTGGCACCTCTACAGGTTGACTGCCAACAAAGTTGTCTCTCATAAGTTTCATAATGCGAAACATTTCTGTTTAATTTACGATAAATATTTGATCATATGACAATATTGTGAAACTTTAAAAAATGCTTTTTACAAAGAAATAAGATGTTCCTCAAGGAGCACCAGCAGTACAACCCTTGACAGGGAGCCACTGGTCAATCAGGTCTCTGTAATCATGGGTACCATAGCAGGTGATTGCCACTGTTGGAGATCCATGAGCAAGCATGACCTTGGGGTGGTGTTATGGTTTACACATGTGATAACTCCCAAAAATTCGTGTGTGAGACAGCCCGAGAATTTCAGAGGTGAAATGATTAGACAATGAGTGGTGAGACCTAATCAGTGGGTTAATCCAATGATCCAGATTAACTGGGCAGTAACTGTAGGCAGGTATTATACAATTAGAGAACGTAGGCCACTCTACTAGAGGTGTGCCTTTGGGGTTTATATTTTGCCCCTAGTGAGCTAAGCTCCCCTGTACCATCTCAGTCTCTGTCTCTGTCTCTGCTTCCTGGTTGCCATGTTCTGAGTGCTTTCCTCCACCACGCCCTTCCACCATGATGTTCTGCCTCATCTTGGCCCCAGAGTGAAGCAGTTGGCCAACCATGAATGGAACCTCTGAAACTGCAAGCCAAAATAAATTTTTAAGTTGTTATTTTTAGGTCTTTTGGTCACTTTGATGCAAAGCTGACTGTTTGCCTCGTGACTTGACTCTCCCCATTACTCCTGACTATCCATATGTAGGGAAAGGGCTTAGTTGTTCTGAGCTGTGGAGAGAATCTAAATTATAGGGAGTGGAGGATAGGAAAACAGAAGGGAAGGGCTGAGCCCAAGGCTGAATTACTATATCTGCTCCACACTGCCTACAGGCTCAGATTCACCACTCCCTGGTGTCAAGCCAAGGACAGGGCCTATGTAGCCATCAGCAGCTAGAAGCAGCAGAAAGTTGACCATGCTGCAGCCACACTGCAAGAAGAGGCAATGGGCACATCGGGTGTTGTGTACCATGTGGGGAAGGTGGAGAACCAGGAGGAACTGGTAGCCACAGTGGGGCGCCAGGGAGTTGAAGGAGAAACAGATTGTTTATTTATTTTTAAAGAGAGAGTGAGGGAGAAAGAGAGAGTTAATTTTTTATTTTTTTAAAATCTCGTTTTGTGTTTCCTCCTCTTAGTTGTGTATGTGGTGCTGGAGATCGAACCCAGGTCCTTGTGCATGCCAAGCAAGCATTCTACAGCTCAGCCATCTCTCCAGCCCAAACAGAGGTTATTATAAAGTCATAACCTGGCAGAGTACAACAGCACATGACTGAGTAACCGAGATAGTCCATGTGTTCCACACTGATGATTTCAAAGGCCATAATTCACCTGAACAGAGTCACCAACCTGGGAAGAGAGTAATGTTTTCAGTTTTATTCAAAAGGTGGTTCCCCATCTTCACTTTGTGTGGGGTCTCTTCATCTTCACTTGGTCTTGTTCTTCTCCTCCACTCTGGATTTGTCCCAGGCATGACCCCAGGGACCCCAAATAGAATCACCCTTTCCAATGTAGCAAAACCCTTTCACCTCCTGACTCTGGCTCTCAAGGTCCCTGGAACACTGTGAGGCATGGACTTCTTGTTGTAGGGGACTCTTCTAGGCACTGCTGTCTTTAATAGAGAGTTTCTGACCTCACCCAAGACACTTTGGGTATTTCAGCTTTCAGGATTGTCTTGTATCCTTCAGTCATAAGGGCAGTCTCCAGTGATGCCCAATAACAAGTTAGTTTCTTTGCATCTTAAATCTTTGTTTGTTTATTTGTTTGTTTTAGGAGAGAGGGACAGTAAGAGAGAGAGAAAGAGAGATTCAATTCTTCATTTAATTTTTCATGTGGCTTTTGTTGCTCCAACACTTTGTTGTGTACGTGGTGCTGGGGTTTGAACTCACATCCTCACACATGCCAGGCAAGCATTGCAACCACTGAGCCACTGCTCCAACCCCTGCATCTTATTTTATTTATTTTTTGTTTATTTTTTAATAGAGAGGGACATAGAGAGAAAGAGAGAGAATCAGTTTTATTTAGTTTTTCATGTGGCTTTCATTGCTTGAACACTTCGTTGTGTACATGGTGCTGGGGTTTGAACCCACGTCCTCAAGCATGCCAGGCAAGCACTGTAACTGTTTAACCACCACTCCAGCCCCAGCCCCTGCATTTTAAATCTTATATATCATACCACACTGTCCAGAAATGCTCTGGTATCAAATCCCAGTGGTCACCTCTGGATGATACTCACAGGCTTTTACAATAACATCCAGTCTATGTAAATAATTTACATTTCCAAAATCATGCATGAGTGAATTTTGAGGGCCAAAAGTATTAAGAGAGATACTACCTTTCATAATTACAATATAGCCTGATTCAGTACAGTACCTCCCTCAAATATGGTGTTCTTTTGGGTAGCTTTGTGGATAATAGCCATCAATAATCCCAGATGTGGAATGCACATTATCCAAAACCAAAATAGTCCAACAAAACATTAGGCTTGTCAAGTTCAAGGGATGGATTATGAGATCAGTTTATATTTAATCACCTATGGGATGTCATAGATGGCTCCTGCCCAGCATATTCCTAAGAATTTCACCATATGGGCCAGCTCTTGGACATTTTCTGGATTTATCAACCAGCCTCTGTTGGTCATTTGTGTCACCCCTGCATTTAGGTCAGCTATCACAAGGTCTTCATTGTCAGATATTATCATATCACCAATAGAGTGTACCTTACACTAAGAACTCAAATCAGTCCAATTTCTACCAAATTATGACAATAGCTGGTGAATTCAAATGTTCATACAGCAATTCAGCAAATGTAAGTTGGAATCCTTCCCAAATGAAGGCAAACTGCAATTGACTATTTTCCAAGATCAAGTCAGGAAAAGAAAATTGCATTGGTGACATTGATCACTGAGTACCACTCTCAGTCAGCCTACTGTACTCCGTGTACTGCTGAACTGTACCAGGGACTGTTGATGCAATGGGTGGCACTACTTTTTTCAAGCCTCAACCCTCTCCTGCTGCTGTGTATGAGCTTTCCTCATTTTTTCACAGGTCATACAGGACTACTGTATAAAGAATTCATTGAAAATCCAGATAAGGTGTAATGTTATACAACCTAATACTTTTTTAGAGATATTGTGGGTAAGGGAAGGGAGGGATAAGGGTGGGTAATTGGGGGGGTGGCACTCCTGGGGGTAAATCTGGTATCCAGAAACTATACACATTTTATATTATTTTGTTAAAAACTTGTATGGTTGTTCAAAAATAAAAACAATAAAAAATTCAAAAAAGAATTCATTGATACCATCCCTTCAGCTTCTAACACATCATTGGTTTCTTCATGTGCACCAGACATCCTGTACCATTTCAGGTTAACAACTGTGTGGGCTTGAGCAGCTCTAGTGGTTCTCTTTAGCTTGTCCAATCACAACTGGCCTGAGGGCAGACTTAGATGCTTTATGTTTTACAATACTAGGAGGGGAAGTATTCCCCAGTCATACTAGTACCCACCCCAACAATACATTCAGGCAAGGAGATACACAACATCCCTTCAGGTTTTCCAATTGTTGTCCAACTTCCACCTTAATCCCATGGACCACTGCAAATCCATACACTCCCAATCTCAGTGTAGCCCCATTAAGACCTTACCAATGGTCACAGTGCATTGGGTCTCTCGACAAGGACTCTCGGGAAAGTCTCTACACTCCTAGCCATTTTATCCATTCATGTGTATAGTGCCTTGAGTCTTCATTTGGGATATAAACAACCCAGGTCTTGAGTTAGTCAACATCTCAATTAATCTGACAGAACATTGCCACAGGTGATTTGAGTTAGGTTTCTCAGCATCTTTGCCTTCCAAGTTTCTAAGTCCTTCCAACAGGAGTAAATGCAGCAGAGTTGTATTAGAACATTTAATAATGGGGGCTGGCAGGATTTCCCTTTGATACAACCATCTTCCAATATTGTTGCATTAAGACTTCTGTTTCAACCCATTGAATGTCTCCTTCCCATTAATCCAGTCAAGTGACTTCATTCATCATACAGCGAGCTATTCCAGCACAGCCTGCATAGAATACACATGAGCCCCTTAATCTGGGTATTTGTCTAGATCTGAGTTTGACCTGCCATCAGTATACACCTCAACCCTCTCCCTTTTACTTTAGCCATCACATATAACAAAAAGCAAAGGATTACATATTTGGCTTAATCTTATTAATTTGCATTTCTTATGCATCCAGCCAGCTGGCTCTGTGGAAATTGAGCCCAACACTTCTAAATCCCATGGTAACTTTTACCTCTAGTGACTGATCTTGTAAGGCAGCCCATTTAAATGAAAAACCCCAAACTGTGTGTGTGTGTGTGTGTGTGTGTGTGTGTGTGTTTGAATGTTTTCCTTTCATTTCCTTGCTTCCTCAGGCTGAGAAAAAATGAGAAGCTGCTCCCCAGCCCAGGTGGGTGCAAATGAAAGCAGAAATATATCTCGGACTAACACGACCTGGCTAAATCTCCATATGTATATTTCCTGGGTTTTGCTCCTATGAATTGTAATGTTCCTGTAGAATAGGTGGAGACATTTGCCTTCCTATTTTAGTAAAACTGCAATCAAATTCACTTTTCTTTTATATATTTTTTCTTATTTCTGATGTGGGTAGGCAACGAGTTCCAATCCACTAGAATTGCCTCTGACCTGAGTGAAAACACAGTTCACTGGCATGGGTGGCCAGGTAGCCACCCTGGAGTTGAAGGTTCATTGACTGGTGCTCTCTCCTCCTTTCTCTTCCCAAACCACACACTTCTGTGAACCACAGTTGATCTGTCAGATCCTGTTCCTGATGCCACCTGCAAAAGTTACTCAAATGTTCAGTTGGGGGACAGTTCATAAGGCCACCTCACTTCTGACACCAAATGCAAGCTCAGAGATCCCCCCAAACCACCCTCACTTTCCATCATTCATTGGGAAGACTCACAGAACTCAGAGAAAGACACTGTCCCCACAGCCAAAGATTCTTACAGACAAAGGATTGGATTCAAATCAGCTATGGGAGCAGACACAGTGCAGAGCCCAAGGAAAGAACCAAACACAGAGCTTTCCCTTGTCCTCCCTCCATGGAGTCAGGACAGCATCACTTCCCTGGAACACATTCATGACAATACACACAGAGTACTGCCACCCGGGGAAGCTCACCCAATCATTAGTGTCTAGAGTCTGCACTGGGACCCCATCACATAGGCATAGGTAAGATCCATATGGCAGATCTGTTTCCCTACCCCTCAGGAGGTTGAACTGATGCCAGGTGAGGCAAAAGCAAAGCCCCCACCCTAAATCACATTGTTGGTGTGGCTCACACCCACTCACACCCACTCCCCCTCACCATGAATCACAGTGTGAACATCTGGCTGGCACCAGGCAAGAGGCAAACAAAAGTTTTCCTATCAAGCAGGGCAGTCCAAGGCCTACAGATCACCTCCCAGAGCTGAGGGCAAAGCCAGGCCTCCCTGGGGACAGGTCAATTTCCCTAAACACAGTAAACCTCCAGTCTTATTGAAAACCACCAGGAAACTGCAGATCAAATTGAACAATATTTACCTTTCTTTCTACACAGCATATGGCTGGGCAAAGTATCCTGCCACTTAATTTGGCTATCCTGCTCATCCTGAAAACTTGACTGTGAGAGAAGAATTTTGTGAGTTGAAACAAATCACATTTTGGGGGGCAGTACTAGCCCTAGAAATGTTCTGAATTTCTGTGAAAAAAAGAATATCCTGTCACTCACAAGAAATCATGGAGTCTCTGCTCACATTTTCTATTTCTCACGTGTGTACACAAGTTTTCTTTTGATTAACAACCATCCAGAACTGGTCAGATATTGTCTCGTTTCAGGTGAAAAGGAAATTCAGGTGTGCTTATCAGCAGTTTGACCCAGAATTCAGTAATTGTGCATTAAATTCTAGCACTAGTTTTTGATAATTTTGCTTCAAAAATAACATTTGCATGTACATATAGATCTGTAAAATAGATGAAAAAATAATATATACACATAATGAATTGTACCGACCAGCTTTTTACTTTTAGTCTGTTAAATAAAAAGTATGGGAGGCCATTGCTTTGGACTAAATCCCTGCCCTGGACTACAACAGAGAAGACTAAAAATGAAAATGGAGGCACTTGTACCAAAATTCCACATCTCTAGACTGAAATTAGGTTGTTGTTCAGTATCCTAAGAAATTAGGAGGGATAACAGCCAAATTACCAAATGGCCAGTTTCAGGGGGATGACAATGAAGTTCCTCTGTTTTAATTCTATATATAAGTAATCTGCAGTCATATGAGGTTAGCCAATCAATTATTCTATGGTCTCCTTGTCCTCACCTAACAAGGAGGTAACTTTAAATGATCAATCCACTCTTTGTTTGTTTCTGCTTTCTTCAGCCCTTCTCTGTCTATGAAATGAACCTATTCTGCTCAGCTCATTGGAACATTTGTTGTATTCTATGAATTTAAATATTGTCTAATTCTTAAAGCACAAATACAGCCAATTAAGATCTTTAAATTGCTGTAATTTTTTCTTTTTCTTTTTTGGCAATATTAGGGTTTGAACCCAGGGGCACTTAATCACTGAGCCACATCCCCAGCCAATTAATTTTTTTATTTTGAGAGAAGGTCTTCCTAAGTTGTTCAGGGTCTCACTAAGTTGCTGATGCTGGCCTGGAACTTGTGGTCCTCCTGCCTCAGCCTCCCAAGTCACTGGTATTACAGGTGTGTGTCACTCTGCCTCACTGTAATTTTGCTTTTTAACAAGCCTGATCATACCATTCAATGAATATTTTTTCAAAGCCATTTTAATAAAGTGGTGTCTTAGATTGTTTATTCATATTGCTTTCATTTGTGATTAATTGCTTTACTTTGAATACTGTCAAAATTTTGCATATAGTAAATGACATTAATTAAAATAAATTTATAACCCTATTTAAATAAATCTACCAAGCTGACCTTTCAAAATTTCAATCCCTTTTTGGCTTAGCCAGGCATTTAAGGGAAATGTGTTATGCTTGACTTAAGAGATTTTAAATTTTATGAAAAGGAAAGAAAGATTAATTTCAAGAAAGGTTACCTAATCTTTAGCTACCTGATTCTGTTCAAGATAGATTGGAACAATCCTGTCAGCTCTCGGCAGGAGAGTAGCTGCTCTTGCGTGTAGCACAGACCCTGGGCCATGCCTTATTAGCACTTCTTATAGTCTGAGCATGTGATAAAAACTTTTAGACCTACTTAGATAAGGTTCTTTGAAAATCAAGTAGGATACTTTTAAAGAAAAACTGAAGTCTCCTCACCTACTACTGACTTGCAGAAGAGATTCCCCCTCTGGGGAGCGGAAGCCACACAAAAAGAGTAAAGTAACAAATCAGTCACAGATCCACAGAAAAATATCATTCTCTTTCTAAAACATTGCCGATTAGTGTTGACTTATCACATCCACAACCTACTGTCCCAGGTACCCACTGTCCCAGGCATGAACCAGGGCTTCAGATGCAGTAGTGTTTATGCAGGAATTCCTTGAGAACTACAAATTGCTTCAAGTCTTCCTTCAAGGTAGAGATTGGGAATGGCCTCCCTAGAACCTACTGCCACTGTGTCAGTGTGACGTGGCTGTCTGTGCCCTCTTGTCTGCTCACTTTCTAATCCCTGAGGACTATGAAGAGCAAAGTTCTACTGACCACCAAGCCCAGGCCACTGGAATGGTAGAACCCATTATGAAATCATTTTGTACAACTTGAGCACCACAGCCCTGTGGGCACCAGCTGGACTGCAGGATTAAAGGCCATTGCAAGTCTTCTCGTGTCTCCTGATCACCTTCAGTCAAAAAAAGTAAAGTTGCTACAAGTGAGGTGAATATACTATATGTACTTACAGAAAGTTCTCAGACACAACTTGAGAGAAAGAAGTCACAAAAGGGAGTAGAGCATCTAAATACCTATATGGAAACATATCAAGCTATATAGTTCTATCAGATCCTTGGCTGATTATCAGATGGTTGAAGTAAAGATAAGGTTGTGATATTATGATATAATTACCTTTTTGTCTTCCCATCTCCTGGATAGAGCACCTAAAAGCTTTGAAGTGTCTGTTTTTTTCTAATGAGGCCACTTTTTCTGGACTCCTTGATGGAGCTGCTCACCAGGGAGACCCACCCACTCTTGTCAGGAAGGAGAAATTGCTGGAGATTGAGTTAATAACTGATCATGCCTACATGATGAAGCCTCCATTAAAATCCCTAAAAGCAGGGTTCCCAGTTGGCGAACATATCTATGTGCCACAAATACACCCTACACCACAGAATCAGAATACTACACTTGGGACCCTCCTGGAACATATCTATGTGCCACAAATACACCCTATACCACAGAATCAGAATACTACACTTGGGACCCTCCTGGATCTCATTGTATATAACTCTATCCTGCTGTTCATCTATGTACTTGATCATATCCTTACCAATAACATGGTAAAAGTGTTTCTCTAAGCTCGTCCAGCAATCATAGCAAATGATAAATCCTAAGGAAGGATTCATGGAATCCTGTGATTTTTAGCCAACACAAACAGAAGTATCAGTAACCTGGGTACTCACTACTGGTTAAATGGCATCTAAAGTAGAAAGTAGTCTGTGAGATTGAAACTTTAACCTTCAGGGTCTGCACTGAATTCAGGTAGTTCATGTCTGAATTGAAGTGTAAGATACCCAATCATTAGCTGGGCATGGTGCGCACACCTCTAATTACAGCAGTTTGAGAAGCTGAGGCAGGAGGATTACAAGTTCAAAGCCAGCCTCAGCAACATAGCAAGGCCCTAAACAGCTTATCAAGACTCTGTCTCAGAATAAGAAATTTAAAAAGAGATGGGAATCCCTGGTACCAGAAGAGAAAAAAGAGAAAAAATTGCTGTACAGAGAGTGGGAGAATTAGTTGTGGGGAAAATCCCCTCACATTTGGTTACAAAAATTGTGGGAATGTTGTGGGTAGTAACTTCATCATGCAGTAATTTCTCTTAAGGTAATTTAAGAGAAAAAGAAAACAAATGACTCATGAAAAGCCATTGAAAGGGAAGGAATTCTAAGAAAACAAACTGCTAAATATAGCAACTGGAATGAGAGCAGCTATATATAAAAAAACAAAATTAACAAAGAAACATACCCAGCATCTGCACAGCAATTTAAAGCTATCAAAACATTTTCATATATATGCATGTGTGTATTGTATGTGTGCATGTAGAGATTATCTAGAAGATGTGTGTGTGTATGTAAGTTTTCTGCCTGGTGATAAAACAAACTAGTTCTTTCCTGGAGCAAGAAAAATGAGTTCTACCTTTAAGAACAGAGTCACAGCACTATCTGTTCTGAACATATTAATCAAAAAGACAAATACTTGAACTACCAGGTTCTAGTGCCAGGTACCTTGGCAAAGATACAAACCACTCTTCCTCTGTGAAGGCTGAAGATGGAACACTAAGTTCCATCTGTGGACTTATAGCTGTGATTGCTAGATAAAAGTAGGCATATGGAAAGGAAGTACCTGGTAATAGAAAAATCGATTGTTTTCATACATTTAAGTCTGACTTCAAAACTGGCAATGGAAACCTGCATCTTGCTAACAATAGAAATGCAGTATTTGAAAGGAGTCAGTTTATCCCATACCAAGATCTCTGGAATGGAAACAGGTAAAACAGTAGCTAAGAAAACCTTCACAGAGCAATGCAGCCAGAGATGAAGGAAGCACACCTGCAGGCAGCACCAGGTCAGGGGTTCTGGGGTGAACCTGGCATCCCATCTTCATTTGGACAAGCCCCTGATCTCTATAGACGTGGTAGATCACAATGCAAAATTACTTGACTTCAAGTTCACAACATTTTACCTATGTCATAACTGAGTCTGTACAAAATGGGACGTAGAAGTTAAGGGGCTTGAAGACAAATCTCAATGCTGATGAATAATGAAGACATGATAGCAAAATACAAGAAATTTTTGGAAGCTAATGAGAATGAAGACATAACATATAAAAACATCTGGGACAGGATGAAAACTTTTGTTGTTGTTGTTGTTTTAGTTTTTCGTATGGTCTTCATTAATCTGACACTCTGCCGTGCATGTGGTGCTAGGGTATGAACCCATGTACTCGCACATGCCGGGCAAGTGCTGCAACCACTGAACCACTGCTCCTGCCCAGTGAAATCATCATTAAAGGAAAAATTATAGTACTGAATGCCTACATTAAAAATCAGGAGAGATCCCAAATAAATAAGTTTGTGCTCCACCTCAAATCCCTATAAAAGTTAAAACATTCTCATCCCAATCCAGCACAAGGTAGGAAATAATCAAGATCAGAGCTTAAATCAATGAAATCAAAAGAAAAAAACAATAAAAAGAATCAATTGAACAGAGCTGGTTCTTCAAAAAACTAAATAAAATTGACCGACCCCTAGCCAATCACACTAAAAGGAGGGAAATGAAGCAAATCAACAAAATCACCAATGAAAAAGGGGAGATGACAACTGACCCCATGGAAATCCAGAGGATTATCTGACCCTATTTTGAAAAACTATGTGCCTCTAAATTAGATAATCTGGAAGACATGGACAAATTTCTAGACATATACAATATTTCCAAACTGAAGCAGGGTGATAGCAACTAAAAGCCTTCCAAAGAAGAAGAGTCGAGGAACTGACGGATTTCACCACACCTATGAGGAGGAACTAACACCTCTACTTATTAAGCTAGTCCATGAAATTGAAAAGGAGGGAACTCTCCCAAACACTTTTTATGAGGCAATAATAACTCTGATACAAAAGCCCAACAATGACACATCAAAAAAAGGAAATCATAGTTCAATATCAATGATGAGCATCAATGCAAAAATCCTTAAAAAGGTTCTAGCAAACCTCATTCAAAAACACATCAAGAAGACAATTCACCAATATCAAGTGGGCTTCATTCCTGGGATGCATACACAAATGTTCAACATACACAAATTAATAAATGTGATCCATCACTTAAACAGAATTAAGGACAAAAACTATATGATCATCTCAATTGATGCAGAAACAGCCTTTGATAAAATCCAGCACCCATTTATGATCCAAACTTTGGAGAAGATAGGGATCCAAGGAATGTGTCTTAACTATGTAAAGCCCATATATGACAAATCCTCAGCTAGTATAATACTAAACAGAAAAACTGAAAGCATTTCCACTATACTTGAGAACAAGACAAGGCTGCCCACTCTTACCACTTTTATTCAATATAGTCCTTGAGACCCTAGCCTGAGCAATCAGGCAAAAGAAGGAAATCAAAGAGATAAGAATAGGAAGAGAAGAAGTGAAACCATACCTTTTTGCTGATAATATGATTCTATATCTGAAAGACCCCAAAAACTCCACCAGAAAACTAGTTGAGCTTATAAACAGATTTAGCAAAGTGTCAGGCTACAAGATCAACACCCATAAATCAGTAGCTTTCCTATATGCTAACAATAATAGGGTGGAAGAGGAAATTAGGAAATTGGTCCCATTCACAAGATCTTCCAAAAAAATACTTGGGAATTAATCTGATAAGGGAAGTAAAAGGCCTCTACAGTGAACACTGAAGAAAGAAATTGAAGAAAACTTGAAAAGATGGCAAGATGTTCCACATTCTTGGTTAGGCAGAATTAGTGTAATTAAAATGGCCATTCTGCCAAAAATGCAAAACAGATTCAATGCAATCCCCATTAAGATACCAATGTCAGTCTTTACAGATACTGAAAAAAAAAAACAATTCTCAAATTCGCTTGGGATAACAAGAAACCCAGAATAACCAAAATATTAATAAGCAAGAAACATGAAACAGGAGGTTTTGCAATACCAGATTTAAAGTTACACTATAGAGTTTTAGTAACAAAAACAATATGGTATTGGTATCAAAATAGGCATAAATACCAATGGAATGGAAGACTTTGAGACAAACCCACAAATCTTCAAACATCTGATCTTTGACAAAGGGGGTCAAAATATAACACGGAGGAATGAAAGCCTATTTAACAAATGGTGCTGGACAAACTGGACAGCCACTTGCAGAAAGTTGAAATTAGATCCTTATCTCTCACCTTGCACAAAAATCAAATCTAAATGGATCAAGGAACTAGGAATTAGACCAGCTACCATATAACTGCTAGACTAAAACCCAACATATGGGATTTGGCAATGACTTCCTCAACAAGACTCCCAAAGACAAAGAATTAAAGTAAAGAATCAATGAATGGGGTGCCATTAAACTAAAAAGCTTTTGTTCAGCCAAGGAATTGGTCAAAACTGTCAAGAGAGAGCACACAGAATGGGAGATAATTATGGCCTGAGATTCCTCTGACAGGGGACTAATATTCAAAATTTACAAAGAACTCAAAAAACTGAATATCAAAAATATAAACAATTCAATCAATAAATGGGTCAGAGAGCTAAACAGAAACTTCACAACACAGGAAATTGAGCAAGCTAATTAATATATGAGAAAGTGTTCTAAATCACTAGCAATCAGAGAAATGCAAATAAAAATCAAAACTACATGATTTGACCTCACTCCAGTCAGACTGGCAAAAATGAAGAATACAAACAGTTAACAAATGCCTGAGAAAGGAACACCAGCACACTGTTGGTGGAACTCCAGACTGGTATGGATGCTCTGGAAAGCACTGTGGAGACTCCTCCAAAAATTATGGATAAATCCAGAAAAAATGTAATGACATACAACCTAAGGCACTTGTAGATATATATTGGGAATGATGGAGGGTGAAGGATAAGGGTAGATACTTGGGGAGGGAGCCTTGGGGGGTAAATCTAATATTCAGAATATATATATATATATATATATATATATATATATATATACACATACATATATATATATAAATTTTTTTTCATTAGAAGCATGTTTGATTGTTCAACAGATAAATTTCTCAATAAAAAAATTATAGATAGATCCACTATATGACCCAGCTATCCCTCTTCTGGGTATTTTCCCAGAAGAGCTAAAATCAGCACATTACAGTGACAAAGCAATATCAATGTTCATAGCAGCTCAATTTAGAATAGCTAAATTATGGTATCAACCCAGATGCCCATCACTGGATGAATGGATCAAAAAGCTCTGATACACACACACACACAGTGGAGTTCTACTCAGCTATTAGCAACAATGATATTGCAGCATCTGAAGGTAAATGGATGGCAGTGCAAGAAATTACGCTGAGTGAAATTAGTTATACTCAAAACATCAAGAGTCAAATGTTTTCCCTCATATGTGGGGGCTACAAGAAACCAGGCTTGGGTGAAAGGTTAAGCTCATTGCTATGATTACCAAAGTTGAAGCAACATATAATCTAGGGATACTATAGATATGTAAGAGGGAAGCGAAGAAAAGGGAGGGGAAGGAAGGGAGAGGGTAAGATGATAGGGAGTGATCTAGTGGGGAAATCAATAATGTAGCTTTCTTTGTTATTTTTTTTTTTAAAGAGAAGGGGACAGTGAGAGTCAGAGAAAAAGAGAATCAATTTTATTTAGTTTTTTTTATGTGGCTTTCATTGCTCTGACACTTCATTACATACATGGTACTGGAATACAAACCCATGTCCTCACACATGCCAGGCAAGGGCCGCAACTGGTGAGCCTCTGTTCCAGTCCCTGTAGCTTACTCTTTACTCCCCAGAGAAGCCAAATAATACTTATGGAATAATTCAACTCTGGAAAATGTGTATATACATATATACGCACACACATACATAAAGGTTTTTGCTGGTAAATCGATGAAAATGGAAAAAAATCATGCTGAATGAAATAAACCAAACCCAGAGACTTAAAAGTCCAATGTTTTTTTCTGTCATTTGCATAAGATAGAGTAAAACCAAGGATAGGGTGAAAGTTAGACAAGTTTATTTACTAGGCATACAAAATTCAAAGTATCACATAATCTGGAGGAACTATACCTATGAAGGAGGAAGGGGTGTGGAGAGGAGAGAGGAAGAGTGGAGATTGAGGGAAAAAGAGGGTTATTAATTCTGTATGGTACACTTGACTCCCCAGAGAAGCCAAATAATACTCAAGGACAGATTTAAATCTTGAAAATTCAAAAATTAATATACATGAATATGGACATTACACATATATATGTAATAGGGGGCATTACATTGGAGAAAAGAGAGCAGGGAGTGGGTGAAGGGTGAGAGATGCTGGATATGGATCAGGCTCAAGTTACATTATCATTACATATGTGTATATGAATGGGTAGCAATGAATCCTTTCAATATGTAACAACATGAAGAGCTATTTTTAAAAAGGAATGCTTTCATATTGTCCCAGAGATTTTGATTTGTTATGTCTTCATTCTCCTTTGTTTCCAAGAATTTCTTCATTTCTGTTCTCATATGCTCCTTGATCCATTCTTCATTTAAGAGGATATTAATAAATCTCCATGTATTTATGTGTTTTCTGTTATTTTTCTTGCTGTTAATTGCTAAGGTCATGCCTTTTTTATCCGATAGGATACATGGGATTATATCACCTTTTTTGTAGTTGCTAAGATTTCCTTTGTGGGCTAGAATATGATCTATTTTGGAGAAGGATCCATGCACTACTGAGAACATAAATTCAGCTGATTTGGGGTAGAATATTCTATAGATAGCTGTTCTATTTATATGAATATCTATATTCTATAGATATTCATAGAGCTGTTTAGGCTTGAGATATCTTTATTTGATGATCTGTCAATTGGTAATAGTGGTGTATTAAAGTCCCCTAGTATTATTGTGTTGGGATCTATAAGTGGTCTTAAGTCATACAGTACTTCTTCCATGTATTTGGGAGCATTGGTGTTTGGGGCATAGGTGTTTACTATGATTATGACTTCTTGATGTAGAGTTCCCTTTATTAGGATGTAGTGTCCTGCTTTGTCTCTTGTGACTAATTTTTGGTTGAAATCTACTTTGTGGGATATAAGTATCACAACACTGGCTTGCTTTCCTGGTCCATAAGCCTAGTAGATTTTTTTCCCCAAACTTTCACCTTCTGTCTGCCCCTGTGTCTCTTGTAAACAGCATATTATTTAATTTTTTTAATAATTATTTTTATTGAGGAGTTGAATTGTTGTACAATCATAAATGTATATAGAGTAATATATGAGATATATTTGATCTCAATCCAAAATTTCCCTCACATTGCCCACACCCCAGTCTCTTGATTCTTCTACATTCCCCCTATAACAGATATAAATGTATATATATATATATGTGTGTGTGTCCATGTATACATATATATTTCAGAAATATATATACATGTAATATTTCAGAAGTGTGTGTGTGTGTGTGTGTGTGTGTGTGTGTAATTTCCAGAATTAAATGGTTGCATAAGAATTATTTGGCTTCTCAGGAAGGGTAAAGAGTATGCCACATTGCTGATTGTCTCCCTAGATCCCTCCTTTTCCTTCCTCTTCTGTGCCTCTCTCCACCCCCCTCCACCCCTCACCCCCCACTGATTTTGTTCTTTAATACAGAGTGGGAATCTGTGTCTTTTGATTGGGGCTTTGAGACCATTCACATTCAGTGTTAGAATAAAAATAGGGGGGAGGCTGGAGTAGTGGCTCAGTGATTGGAACATTTACCTGGCATGCACAATGACCTAGATTTGAGCTCCAGCACCTCATACACAACTAAATGTCAGAGAAATAAAGGACAGTTGAAAAAAATAAATAAAATTGATCTCTTCTCTCTCTCTCTCTCTCTCTCATTCTCTCCCTTTCTCACTCTTAAAAAAGATCAATATGTGGTTCTTCTTCACCGACATCGTGATTTTTTTTGCTGTATTTTGTGCTGATTTGGTTTTCTTTTAGTATAGTGTATCTTTTTTTTGAGAGAGAGGATCTATTTTATTTAGTTTTTCATGTGGCTTTCAGTGCTCCAAGATTGTTTTGTACACAGTGTTGGAGTATGAACCCGCATCCTTGTTCATGCCAGTCATATTATCAAGGAAGATTTTTATTTCCCCATCAAATTTGAAGCTGAGTTTTGCTGGGTATAGTATTTTCAGTTGGCAATTGTTTTCTTTCAATGCTTGAAATATCTCGTTCCACACTTTCCTCGCCTTTATGGTCTGAGATGAGAAATCTGAAATGATCCTTATTGGTTTGCCTCATAATGTGACTTGGTGTTTCTCTTGTAGCTTTTAATAATCTATCCTTGATTTCTCTGTTATATTTTTTGAATATGATATGTCTTATTGAATTTCTCATTTGATTAGTTCTATTGGGTGTCCTATATATCTCCTAGATGAGGATGTCTGACTCATTTCTGGTATAGGAGAAATTCCCTTTATTTCATTTAGAATGTTCATTAAGCCATTCATTTGAATTTTAATGTTTTTCTCTCTCCCAATTACTCTCAGATTTTTCTTCTGATTTCATCCCAGATTTCTTGAAAGTTTTGATCATGCTCTGTATTTTTTTTCTTCTCTTCTATTATCTGTGTTTCAAGCTTACTCAGCCTATCCTCATTATCAGAAGTTCTTTCTTCCAGGGCATAGGTTCTGTTTTTTACAGAAATTAATCTGTTATTAAATTCTTCCATTGAGCCTTTGATTTATTTGACTGAGCATCTCAAATCTAAAACTTCTATTTTCAGTGTATTCATTTCTTAAGAAGTTTTTCATCTCCTGTGTTTGCTCTCTTGTTTCCTTCTTTAGATCTTCTTTTAGGTCTTTGATTGTTTTAGTAATTGGATCATTGACAGATTTTTGTAGGTTTTCATTCTGCCTTTGATCATATATGGTCTCCATGGTTGGGGATTTTGGGTTTGAGGCAAAGCTTTTCTAGCCTAATTTGTCCGGTCCCAGCCGGCAGGAACTGGACGGCTCTCAATTGGCAGTTGACTGGGAATGAAGTAGACCCACTGGTCCTGAGTTCTCCAAGCACTTCATTTCTCCCTCTCTCTCACTAGATGCCTCCAAGCGCCTCTTCTCCACCTTCTCTCTTTTAGAGGCAAGGCCTTTACATACATCTCCTCTCACTAGAGCCTTTTACATCTCCTTCCTCTTCACTAGAGGCAAGGCTTTTTACATTTAGAGTCAAGACTATTTACATTTCCTCTCTTTGGAGTCCCCGTTTCTACTGCCACACTAGAGTCCCTGGTTCTACTGCTGCTTTGTTTCTACTCCTGAGGCTTTTCTTCTTCTCTGCTGCTGCTACTGCTGCTGCTGCTGCTGCTGACTAGTGGCTACTCTTTTTCCCTGTACGCTCGATATTTATCTGTTACAACAACCAATAGGGATACAGTGCAAACACATTCAACCAATTGTAACAAATGAGTGGCCTAATGGCTTAGTCATGTGGTCAGGCAATTTGCTAATTAATAGGGAAGATACAAGCCAGCTGGGCCTCTTACAGAGTTGTTCACCACTAATTCTTTTCTCTGACATCCAGCCAGGCATCACGTTGGCCTTAGTCTCCAACATCTCCTCCTTTTTTATTTTTTCTGAGAGGAGAAAGACAAACAGGTGACTGTGTCTGTCTTAGGTGTTTCCATTCACACCTCCCCTTCTTACCCATCATTGGAATAAGGTGCAGCCTAAGGCACCCTTCCTGTCTTAGGTTGAAAAGGGGGTTGAAGGGACTTAACCCATCCTTGACTACCAACCCCTTGAGCCTGATCCATCCATATCATTGCTGACTCATGGTCATTAACTCTGAGGGCAGCACAAGCTTGCTTGATCCCTTCCATAACTGAAAGCCTTTTTACTGCAAGACCAAGCACAAAGCACATAATAATGATGACAGTGGCCACTCCTCCCCAAGACTTAGCCAGATTACTTACGTAGCTAAAACTCAGTCCAGGCAGGTTATAAATACATATAGACCCAATGTCCGCCAAAATGTCCACTTGTTCTTGCAGTAGATAAACTCGTTGGTTCACAGTCAATAGTCCAATGTACAGGTGTTGATTTATAGCTTCCTGTTTTGCAAAAGCCTCTGAAGCTGAACTGGTCAAGGCATTCAAGGTATCCACTGTTGGCACAGCCACTGCTAGGGCTGCAGCAGTCGAGGCAGCCGCCCCCATAGAGGCAGCCACCACCACAGCAACCGCAGCTGAGATGTCAAAGTCTCTCTAGTTATGCTGAAGTGGGACCGGCAGGTTTTCTTCCCTGATCTGTACCTTTTACATCTCCTTTTATTCTCCTCCCAAGGAAGCTACCAAGGGCTATGCAGATTTCAAGTTCTGAAAAAACAACTTAGGAACATCTATGGTAAGCACATTCCAACCCACCCTGAGTTTTCTTTTGTATCAAAATTAACAAACTTAATAAGGCACAACCTAGCAGCCCCTCCTGAAGAAATCTATACAAACAGCAACAAGATAACTCTGGGGCAGCTTATGAAATGGGGTAAAGGCCAGACCCCAACAATTCCCCCTTTTTATTTTTAAGTAGATAATTTTTGATGGTGAGATGTGCACGATCCACAATGCCTTGACCCTTTTAAAATTTATATTCTGGTATAATCCTTATGAAACATTTAATGTTCCCAATCACTTCAAACTTTTTTATATCTTTTGCATATAGAATTACACCTGTTAGAATTTTAGGTCCTATAAACCTTGCTTTCTTTTAGTGAAGAGCCAGATCAAAGCAATCTTAAATTATCCTTTTAGGTTTTAACTTATAAAGGCATATTTAATAAACCCAAATATATGTTACCTTATAGAAACTAAATCAAGATTACTCGAATTTACTTAACAATTAATGTTTTAACATATTGACTTTACAAATTCATCAAATGTCTCCTCTAACAAGCATATTTACGGAGATTAATCCTATTTATGTTAAATCTACTTTACTCATTTTTTATTGTTAACTTAGATTATCCATGAAACCTCAGGATATTCAACATCTTCTTTCTATTGAAGAAAAATCCTAGAAGTACTGAAATGAAACACTCAACATTTATAGAACATTCTATTGGTTAACCACCTAGAAAACAAATATGTGAGGTTAGTATTCTTAAACTCATCTTTATTTTTATGTCTAAATGATTTAGATTCAACCTCCCTTTATGTACTTAAGTCACGTGAATTAAAAGTCATTTGGATCCATTTTCTTTTATTTTTCCTTTTTTTAAAAAATCTAATTTGTGAGCGCTCATCTACAAGCCAATTTGGTACCATGTTGAACACACATACACCATACATGAGCACAAACACATAAGACAGGAGTGCACACAAACAAGAAACAAATTTTAGATATCTTTCGATGTATAAAATAAGTGAATTCACTAGTAAAATTGAGCTCAAAATCCAAAAATAAAACAGCCATACTCATTTTAAAAGAGCATGCATAACACCTTTAGCATCAAAATTAGAGTTAGCCTGGACATTGGAGGAATGGGAGCAGGCAAAATACTAAAGAAAACCTATACTATATCTTTCCAATTTTCTTTTGTGTCCAAATGAAGAGAAAAGAAGAGAAAACTCCTTAGAAATCAATGATTTTTGGTATTTTCCTATCAGCTTTCTAAAGCTGGGTCCAGTTCCCTGCAGAGGATATTGAAAAGATTACAGGGCCAAAATTTCCCGAAAGTATGATCTGCCAAGATCACACAAAGGGAGGATTCAGGATTTACATGCAAAGTGAAGCACAGTGATCCAGGAAGGCTGTAATTCATATCACCAGCTTTTATTAAAAGGAATAGCTGGGAGTCCTGTGCTTGTATTAGTACTAAAATTTACTGGCAACACAGCCAATTATAGATGACAGATAAGGGTAAAGGAAGTACTTTCAGAAAGCCTTAAGGGTGTCTATCCATTACTTTACCCTCTTGAACTACAAAAAATATACACACAAATTATACATAGCCATTAGTTTACACGTCTTGTGCCTTCGTTATTGTTTGGGAGACCTGTCTTGTCAGCCGCTCCAGGATCCAAAATGGGTCCTGTTTGTCCTGCGGAAATACACAAACCACTCCTCTTCCCCATAACAGGACAGGATCAGGGCCCCTCCATTTGCCATCAAGAAAGTCCTTCCGTTTGGGAGAGGAAGATGGCGACCTGAAGAGTGACAGCATTTCCTGAGGCTCCGGGTCTGCTTGGGAAAAATCCACTGCATCCGCAATTTTCCAAGGTGCATCCAGGGGAAACTATATTTGATTGTCTACTACTAGCTTGTGAAGCTTTTATAAGGAGTTGAGTCTTAGGAGTTTTGCGAGAAGAAAAAAAAAAGAAGGGGGGGGATTTTCCCCTCCCACCAGGGGCACAGAAGGCTGCCAGTGCAGACAGTCTGCCAGAAAGAGTTCTGTCTGCCCCGCCAGGATTGCTGCATACAGCTCCTTGCTTGGTGTCAGCGGAGCATTCCTATGATTTAGGAGATAGGGAGTTTTTGTCTGTTCTACCAAGAACAGGAACAGCTCCCTTCTGTTCTGCAGCTCACTGGTCACATTTCCCGACTGGCTCCAGGGTCAGGAACACAAGAGGCCGATCCAGCAGGTCTGAGCAAAAACATAGATTTCATCGCTAAACCCATCCTGTCCGTAACTAATCAGACCCCCGCCAGGTTTGTACTATGTGAGGGGCGAGAGCTGTGCTCGAAGACAACCCCCTGGAGGGCCCAGTTGCTCACCGCCATTACGAGCTCCAAGACTACATTTCCCATTGGCTGCAAAGGCGGGACTACGGAGCATCTGTCGGAATGAGGAGCACTTTCTCTGTTCAACCAGAAACGCTGACGGCTCCCTTTACGTTCCATTCTGAGCACTCGCTGGTCACAATCCCCCACCGGCTGCAGGGGCAGGGCAGCAAGCAGCGGTAGCCGATCCAGTGGGTCTGAGCAGAAACATAGATTTCATCGCTAACCCCATCCTGTCTGTAACTATTCAGACACCCATCAAGCTTGCACTCTGTGAGGGGCCATAGCTGTGCTCGAAGATGGCCCCTTGGGGTGCCTGGTGGCTCGCCACCATTACGAGCGCCAGGACTGCTTTCCCATCGGCTGCAAAGGCGGGGCTACGGAGCGTCTGTCGGAATGAGGAGAAAGTTCCCTGTTCGGCTAGGAACGGTGGTGACTCCCTTACATTCTGTGTGCTCGCTGGTCACAATCCCCCACCGGCTACAGGGATGGGGCCGCAAGCAGCAGTAGCCTCAACAGATACTGTTGCTGAACCAGTCCCTACCCTAAGTAAAACACTCGTCTGCCAAGCTCGTACATTGTGGGGAGCGATACATGTACCGGGAGACAGCCTGCAGGGAGAGGGCCACAGACTGAGAGACATTCACATTGAGGTCCCAGAGACACCCTAATTGTCTATAGATACAAGATTTCATTAAAAATTTTTTATTTGTTATTTTTATTTTTTTTTTACTTTTTTTAGCTTTTAAATTTTTTATTTTTTATTTCATTATCTTTTTTAATTTTTATTCTTACTTTATCTTATTTTTTACTTTAGCATATTTTTTTATTTTTTATACAGTTTTTTTCTCTTTTTTTCTTCTTCTTTTCTTTTTTTTCCCTTTCTTCCTCTCTTTCCCCTTTCTAGCTTTATGGTTAATACTAAAGTTAGTGTTGGTGAATGTAAATATTTATTTGTGTGTATATATTGGTGATTGGCTACTACTCTTTCTAAGTCTTCTTAGTCCCTACTGCTACCCCTATAACATTAGATCCCAACCAGAAAAATGTTCCATGATAGCATGAAAGACTCTACCCTTGGAGAGTGAAGACAACTATGCCCCATACTAACCTCTTCCTCCCCTGCACTCTGATAATCCCTAAATATAAGCATTTTTCTCTCCCCCTCACCCAAAGTCTTTACCCTTCTGGCATCCCAATCCTATATTTTCCTTGACCTACTCCTCCCTAATCCCTTTTCCCTCTTTACTCGAAGGCAAGAGTGATTTCTTACCTCCCCAACTCACCTCCTTGAATTCCTAGTCATCCCTTCTCCCTACATTCAGAGAGACCCTGATATCTGAAGAAATAGACATGCATCAAAATGGGCATTGGCTTGCTCTCATAATTCGCTGTGACTTCTCTCTCAAAGTAACCCATTACAACGAAACAAAGCCATAAGAAGCTCCAAATACTCCACCAAGAGCAACTTTCTTGAAGTACAATTCATACTCTTGGACCCAGAAAATGAGGAAAATGGGAAATAATTCATTTCCTCAACCCCAAAGCTCTCCACCCATGGCTGGAGCCCTAGATGAAAATCAAAGGCATTGTGTCAGCATTATGATTAGTAATGCAATCAAAGAGTTGAGAGATGAAATAAGGATAGAGTTCAGACAGCAATTTCAAGAGATGAGCGACAACTTCTACAGGGAAATATGGGAGCAGTTCCATGAAATGAGAGATCAGCTTTACAAAGATATGGAAATTCTGAAAAGAGATGTAGCAGAGCTATCAGGATTGAAAACACAGTTAATCAAATCAAATCCTCTCTGGAAGAAACCAACACCAGAGCTTACTCTACTGAAAACAGAACATCAGCCCTTGAAGAACGAGTATCAGAAAATGAAGATAGGCCAAACAACGTACAGTTCAAAGAAGATAAACAGGATAAACAGCTTATAATATATAACCAGAACTTCCAAGTAATATTTGATGAGATGAGGCATAATGATCTGAGAATCATTGGCCTGGAGGAAAACTCTGAACAGCAAACAAGAGGCTTAAAGAACCTTTTAAGCGAAATCATAAGTGAAAACTTCCCACATTTTACTATTGATCCAGATTATCAAATACAAGATGCTTATAGAACTCCAAATAGACCTAATCAAATGAGAAGCTCGCCAAGACATATCATATACAAAATGAATAACAGAAATCAAGGAGAGAATTCTAAAAGCTCCTAGAGAAAAGCCCCAAATCACATTCAGAGGCAAACCAATTCAAATCACTATGGATTTTTCAGAGCAAACAATGAAGGCCAGAAGAGCTTGGAACAATATCTTTCAAGTGTTACAAAATCACAACTTCAACCCAAATATAATATATCCAGCAAAACTCAGCTTCAAATATGAAGGGGAAATTAAATACTTCAATGATAAACTCAAGCTAGCAAGATACATGAACACAAACCCGGCTCTACAAAGCATTCTCAAAGACCTACTCCATTCTGAAGATAATGCCAATGATATGCTAAATCCTTAAACAAGGGCAAGTCAATTATCACTCTATACAAAACCAGACTTTCAAGATGACTCAAAACTCTGTAATCAATACAAAGTCTGTGAATCAGCCTCCCATAGCTATTCTACCCTTGAATGGGAATGGTCTCAATGCCCCAATTAAAAGACACAGACTGACCCACTGGATCAAAAAACAAAATCCAACAATATGTTGCCTGCAAGAGACACATTTGACACAAAATTAGACACAGGCTGAAAGTGAAAGGATGGCAAAATGTCTACCAGGCCTGCGGCCCAAAAAAGCAACCTAGTGTAGCGATTCTAATTTCGGACAAAACTAATTTCCAACTAAAATTAGTCAGAAAGGATGAAAAGGGTCACTTTATCATACTAAAAGGGACAGTTCATCAAGAAGATATAACAATAATCAACATTTATGCCCCCAATTACAACCCCCCCAAATATATGGAAAAAGTCCTCAAGGACATTAATCCCCTCATCGATCTCAACACAATAATCCTGGGGGACTTCAACACACCATTATCAACTCCAGACAGATCATCAAAACAAAAAAATCAATAAAGATATCTCCAATCTGAACTACTCTATTAATCAATCAGGCTTAACAGACATTTATAGAATATTCCATCCTAGGACAGCTGAATTTACCTTCTTCTCAGCAGCACATGGATCCTTCTCTAAAATAGACCACATCCTAGTTCACCGGGATAATCTCAGCAAATATAAAAAAGTGGATATAATCCCATGTATTCTCTCAGATCATAATGCTATGATCTTAGCAATCAATAACAAGAGAAACAACAGAAACTATTCAAATACTTGGAAATTGAATAATTACCTCTTAAACGAAGGATGGGTAAAAGAGGAAATGAGAACAGAGATTAACAAGTTTTTGGAATTGAATGAGAATGAGGAAACAACATACCGAAACCTCTCGGACAGTATGAAGGCTTTCTTAAGAGGTAAATTTATAGCACTGTGTGCATACATCAAAATCTAGAAAGAGATCAGATTAATAGCCTTATGCTTCAACTCAAACGACTACAGAAGGAGGAACAGTCCAACCCTAAATCTAACAGAAGACAGGAAATTACCAAAATCAGAGCTGAAATCAATGAAATTGAAAACAAAAAAAACTGTACAAGCTATCAACAAATCCAAGAGTTGGCTCTTTGAAAGAGTGAACAAAATCGACAGACCCCTTGCCAAACTCACCAAAAGGAAGAACGAAAGGAAGCAAATCAACAAAATCAGAGACAAAAATGGGGATATCACCACAGACTCATCCAAGATACAGAAGATTATCAGAACATACTTTGAAAACTTATACTCTGCCAAATTCGATAACCTGGAAGACATGGACAGGTTCTTGGACACACACGACATCCCCTGTTTAACACAGGAGGACATTGAAAACCTCAACCAACCTATCACAGAAAGCGAAATTGAAGCAGCAATCAAAGCTCTCCCAAAAAAGAAAAGCCCAGGTCCAGATGGGTATACGGCAGAATTCTACCAAGCCTTCACAGAACTAACACCGATCCTCTACAAGCTCTTCCAGGAAATTGACAGAGCAGGATCACTCCAAACACTTTCTATGAAGCAAACATTACACTGATTCCAAACCCCAACAAAGACACATCAAGGAAAGAAAACTACAGACCAATTTCCCTGATGAACATTGATGCAAAAATCCTTAATAAAATTTTAGCTAATGGGATGCAAAAACACATTAAAAAGATAATACATTATGATCAAGTGGACTTCATTCAAGGAAAACAAGGCTGGTTCAACATACACAAATCAATAAATGTAATTCACCACATAAACAGAATTAAAATAAAAAATCATATAATCATCTCAATTGATGCAGAGAAGGCATTTGATAAAATTCAACACCACTTTATGCTCAAAACTTTGGAAAAGATTGGGATCAAGGAAGATACTTCAATTATGTCAGATCCATTTACGACAGACCCATAACCAACATTATCCTCAATGGAGAAAAACAAAGCATTTCCACTGAATTCAGGTACTAGACAAGGCTGTCCGCTCTCCCCACTCTTGTTCAATATAGTTCTTGAAACCCTTGCCAGAGCCATCAGGCAAGACAAGAAAATCAAAGGTATTTGTATAGGAAAAGAGGAAGTTAAGTTATCCCTATTTGCTGACGACATGATTCTATACCACTAACATCAGCCAGAAAACTCCTAGAGCTTATAGGAGATTTTAGCAAAGTAGCTGGCTACAGGATCAACTCCAGTAAATCACTAGCATTTCTTTACTCCAGTAACAAATCCGCAGAAGAAGAAATCAGGAAATCTCTCCCATTCACCATCACTTCCAAAAAAAAGAAACACTTAGGCATTAACCTTACAAAGGAAGTTAAGGACCTCTACAAAGAAAATTATCAAATACTAAAACAAGAAATTACAGAAGACCTGTGTAGATGGAAAAACATTCCATGCTCATGGTTAGGCAGAATCAATATAATAAAGATGGCCATTCTACCCAAAGCCTTATACAGATTCAGTGCAATCCCCATGAAGATACCTATGGCATTCTTCATAGATATAGAAAAAGCAATTTGCCAGTTCATATGGAATAACAGGAGGCCCAGACTAGCTAAAACATTAATCTATAGAAAGGAAGAAATAGGGGGTATCTCAATTCCTGATTTGAAATTATACTACAGAGCCGTAGTAGTAAAAACAGCTTGGTATTGGTTTCAAAACAGAACTGAAG
>PVKS010016858.1:0-43145 GCA_004027875.1 Aplodontia rufa
ATTCTTGGTTATGAGATCCCTCTTCTCATCCAGGAAGCCTTTCATTTTGTTTTGCTTTGCTCTGCTTTATTCTCTAAGCTTTCAAATAAAAACTTTGCTTGCAGCTATACCTCAGAGTCAGTGACCCTAATCTGTGACCCTAATTCTTTACTGTGGTTAGCAAAGGACCCAAACCGGATCAGGGGTTCTAGCCTACAATGAGCAGCCCATGGCCTGCTGTCACAATATAAATTCTGTGAGTGGCAGTATTTTGTTGCTGCAACCTTGCCACCCAGAACAGTGCCGGGTACCTCTTAAACATTTAGCCACTGTTTGCTGAAATAATGGACCATCCCAGGGATGGTCTCAGGTAACAGAAGAACCTGGGACTAGATTTCCAAGTCCAAGTTAGCCAAAGCAACTGCAGGAAACCCATTCTGGCCCGCTTCCCCAATCCCTGTGGTCTTCTTAGAGGTCATGTTCTAATGCTCTGTGGAAGGAAAATTATAATCGCCATGAGACTTGGGCTCTTCCAAGTGGGATGCTAAGAATCCAGAGTCTTTTATCTCAGAGATAAAAGAAGTCTCAGAGGCCACCTGACTGGGCTCTTTCAAAGAAGCTGAGGCATGGGGATAGCCATGCCTGGTTATATATGTGGTTAGCAAAGCTCAAACTTAGGACCAGGCAGTGTAGCTGAAGCATTGTTACTATTTTTTAATTTTTAAAAATTAGAATCTCACTTTGAAGGAGGAAAAATCTCCCTGTCAAGGTGGACAAAAGGTTGGATTAATTGAGGCCTCTGCTATGGTGAGGAGGAAGCAAATCGGTCAGTTTCTAAACCTATGGGCAGCCTTCATGAGTAAAAGTCCCTAACTTCTTGACAAAGTAGAATTTTCAATGAGAGAAAGAGAAAAACTTGAACAGAATCTCTCTCTCTCTCTTGCAGGCATTTGTATGCACATGTGCGTGCGCGCGCGCACACACACACACACGTCCTAGAAGGCTGCTCAGATAATAAAACAGCTCTTCAACAATAGGCTGGCAAAGGAAGCTTTAGATGGCCCAAACCAAATTCTCGAACTAGCTTTAAAAAATAGAGAAGAAATGTGCTCTAGGCAAGATCCATTTTGAGTTTCCTAAAACCCAGTTGGCTAGAAGGACTGTCAAACATGCAGGAGAAATACAGAAAACAGATGGGGTGTGTTTCTCTGACTGCAGCATGGCCCAGGGTAATTCTGCAGTTGGAATGTAGCTTGCAGGTCCAAGCCTGGGGGCAGTGCCTATGCCTCAATTATCTGGGGGAGGTAGTGTTTTGGCAGAGATTCAGGCTGCAGGCCCACTTGGCCAATGCTGCAGTCTGTACTAGTGATGCATGTGGACCCCGCCTTGCCAAGGAGCACAGGCTAGGGGCAAGGCTCCAGGGCCCCAAACTAGGTGCCACCCAAAACATCCATCCTCTCTCCACCATCAGTCCCCATGCCACACCAGCAAATGGCATGGAGCCCCATCCTTCGATAAGCCATTACATCTCTCCAACCTCAGTTCCCTGGGCTACAGGGTGAGGTGACCTCAAAGTGCTATCTGTGGTGAAGATGACAATAAGTAGTGGATGTAGCTCACCTGACATGTCATAAGCAAGAAATAAACACATGGTAGAGCTCAGAGAGGAGGAACATAATGGATAAATGAGGTGTTACTCAAGCTGGCCCTTTTCTCATGTGACACCTCTAATGGAGGGGATGTGGGGATGAGGCCTCTTTAGTTGTGACAGTAAGTGACCATAAGGACCACTCTCATAGATCTGATCCCTGCTCCTCTTGGAAATTCTTTGTTCTGCTGCAGGGCTCCCCGGCTCCACCCTCTGGTCTCTGGGCAGGAACCTCCCTTTTGAT
The DNA here is from genome assembly GCA_004027875.1 of Aplodontia rufa. Lineage (NCBI taxonomy): Eukaryota > Metazoa > Chordata > Mammalia > Rodentia > Aplodontiidae > Aplodontia > Aplodontia rufa. The sequence goes on from PVKS010016858.1 coordinate 1,872, forward strand.
GGCTCAGCAAGGGGCTGCTGCTGAGCCCCCTTTTATTTCATCTACACCCACTCTCCAGACCATCTCATCCAACCTCAGTTTTGAGATCATCTCTACATCGGTGACTCCCAAACTGACATTTCTCCTGATCTCTGTCTCAACTGGTCACCCCCAGATGGATGTCCTGGAGGCATCTCAAACTTAGTATATGCAAACACATGCTTGCAAATTTCCCCAGCCATTGGCAGCCCCACCTGCCCAGTTCCTCGGGCCATCTTTGAAGCCTGGGTTTTTCTGTTGCTCCACATGAACTACGATAGAACATTCTGTCAGCATCTCCCTTTAGGCTACATCTATACCATCCCCTGCTCCCAGCTCCCTCAATCCCTCCTCTGGACTTGTGCACAACCTCCTCTTCCTACTTGCCCCTCTACAGTCCATTTGCAACAAAACACAAGGGATTGTCAGATCAGAGTACTTCTCCACTCAGCACCCTGCAGTGGCTCTCAGGTCCTGGGCATAAAAGCCAAGATTATCCCAATCATCATGACTCTCTATGGTCTGCGGGGACCCCCACTGGCTCTGCTGCTTCCCCTCCCTCCCTGTGCCCCTGGCTGACCTGCCTGGAATGCTCTTCTGCCAGGAATCTCATGTCTTGCCCCTTGCTCCCTTGAAGTCTTGGCTCACACTGCATAGCCTTGGTGAGACCCACCCCCTCTACACTAAACTGTCGCTCTCCCAGCACCCTGTCGCCTTCCCTCCTTTATCACCAACCACTATCAATCCTGCCTAGTTATGTCAGTTATTCTCTCTCCCCACTAGGTCATGAGATCTGAGAGAGAAGGGATTCTCATCTGTTTTGTTCACTGCAGCATTTGCAGCTCTTAGAACAGCATGCAGCATGTGGTCGCAGCACTGGCTGAATTAGAGCATCCCAACCCCAGCCACTGTTCTTCCCCTGTTCTCCTTGGATCCCGGAGGCAGGCATTCACTTCCCTGCAGGTGTTCACTCTATCCATTCAACATGTCCTTCAGGGGGCTTCCAGCATGAACCAGTTACTACTCATTAACCAAACAGGAGGTGGAGGAAGAACGAGGAAGGAGGGGTTAGCCTAGCTCCTGGGGCTGGCCAAAGACTCTCCAAAGGGTACAACTCCTGGGTATAACTCCTGGAGGAGACCAGTGTGCATTTCAATGCCTTCGTGTGCCTGGACATCCTACTCAGAGATCTTCAACTTGACTCCTTGTTCTAATCATTATCTCTAATACACATGGCTTCAATTTCCTCATTCACAAAATGGAATGATCAAAATGTCTCATCCATAGTTTTTTTTGCTGTTGTTCTTGTTTGTACTAGGGATTGAACCCAGTGACCTTTACCCACTGAGCCACATCTCCAGCTCCTTTTTCTTTAGAGACAGGCTTTCGCCAAGTTTTTACATCTGGCTTTAACTTACAATTCTCCTGCCTCAGTCTCCTGAGCTGCTGAGATTACAGGCAGTGCCATTATGCCCAGATAGAGTTGTTTTTTAAAAAAATAAGAGTATGTTTGTGTGTATGTGTTATGGTTTAGAGGTGTCCCTCAATAAGTTTATGTGGAGGACAAAACAGTAATGATCAGAGGTGAAATGATTAGATTATGAGAGCCGTAACCCAACCAGTGGATTAATCCACTTGATGGATTAATTTGAAAGGATTACTATACTGGATGATAACTACAGGCAGGTGGGGCATGGCTGGGAGGAAATAGGTCACTGGAGGTTTATATTTTGTCTCTGGAACCTCACTCATTGTCATCCGCCATGTGCTGCTCTTTTGCCAAAATGCTCTGCCTTCCCTCAGGCCCACAGCAATGAAGCCAGCCAGCATGGCCCCGACCTCTGACACAGTGAGCCAACATAAGCTTTTCCTCTTCTAAGTTGTTCTTATCAGGTATTTTAGTCACAGTGACAATACCTGTGGAATATACTGACATGGACTTTTCCTGATATTTAAAAATCAAAATACTCAAATATGTCTTGTTTTCTCTGATTTTTCCACTTCTCCCATCCTGACTTCCCATCATAGGCCACCTCGTACACAAACTGACATCTCAGAGTAATCATCCTCTTCCCTATTCCTTATTTGCCTGATCCATCTCGATCCAACTCTTTTCAGTACAACTTCTGTGATGTTCCTTGAAGCTGCCTCCTCCCTGCCTCTCTGACTTGGTCCACTTCCTCCTGACAGCTTGCCAGGAATATTGCCACAGCCTTTCCTCCCACCTGCAGTTACTTCCTACTGTGATACCTCCCCCAAACTGTCACACCTGCTCTGGTGGTAGCCAGAGCTTTCCACCAAAACCCAGAGCATCTCAACTACCCCAAAGCTTCCAGAATTTCACTTACTACACACATAGTAAAATCTGAAAATCCACAGCCTTACCCAAACAAAATCCCTCCCCTCCAGCTTCAGCTCTGACTATACATACCTTACCACTCCTGGACTTATTCTCAGGCATAAAAGCAAAGCACAGCCTGAGACTTGACACTCAAAATGACAAGTCTCCCTCCCACAGAACACCACTGTCTGGGCAATGTCCTAAGAGTGAGGACAAGACTGAATGTCACCACCACCAACTCTGGTGACCATGGATGGACCAAACAGTCACTGTGTCCTAATGCTGGTCCTCTGAGTCAACATAACTGATACCCTACTTGCAGGTGATCAGATGGGACCCAGAAAAGCCTTAACCACTTAACTGGCAGCACTGTAAGTAAATGGCAGAGGCTGCAATAAACCTCCTTTGTTTGTGCTGCAGACCAAGCCCCTGCCACAGTCCCAGTAGCCAGCAGTGAAGGTGGCTAAGGCAGACACAGGCCCTCACCTCAGACAGACCACACCTCCTCATGGGGAACAGTGACATTTCAAAGAAGCTTGGTGAGGGATCCAAGAACCCCCACCCCCAATCCTTTGCAGCCACAAGGAGCAGGAGGGCTCATTAGCAGAACAATTGAACAGCCACTCAGCCCCCTGATTTGGAACTGCAGGAAGTGTTTCTGTCAGATGGATGGTTTCAACCAAACAAAACAGGCTTCAGTTCCTGCTGTGCGTTGAACAACTTCTCAAAGGTTAACATAATTAACACTCTTTCTCCTCCAGCTTTTCAAATTCTTTTTATACTGCTATTAATTCTCCACTGAGTCATCTCTTTGAAAAAACTCTTCCTTGGGTTTTGCTCCTTGAATTTTTTTCTCATTCAAGGCTCTACCCTTTATTCTTGATCTTTTCTCTTCCTTGCCCCTGGTTTTCCTTCAGGGCCATGGCACTGCTAAATAAAGCCCAGGAAGATGCCCAGAATGAGTGCACAATGTTTCTTTACTAGGGTAGTGCACATTGGCACCGTGGCTGCTGTGCCCTCCTCCTTTCCCTCCCTGTAGGGCGTGGCCAGCGCACACAAGATGTGCTGGCTGTTGCAGAGGCAGCCCTGAGACGACTGTGCTATGTGCTCCTTCCAGTTCAGCTAGGTGGGAGCTCCATAGGTCTGGCATTTGTTTCTCAAGGCATCTGACTGCTAAGTCAACACAGTTTCTGATTTCTATGGTACTATTGGGACCCATGGCTCTTGTCCTGGGCATGCAAGTGCTAGAGATCCCAGGGCACATGGTTTGGGCTTTAGGGGAAGTCTGCTCCAATCTCCCTTGGCTGTGTATGGCCTAGAGCATGAAGCTTGATGCTTCTACAGCCTCTGTTTCCTCATCTGAAAGGGCCTGAGGAGACTCTTTCAGATGTAAAGTTGTCCAAATCTTTTATCATATAGGTGGACTAAATCTAGGAAACATTCCTGTCGGGGTTTCTAGGGTTAATCAGCAGAAATGATGCTCCATCTCCCTTCAGTGGGATGGAGGGGACAGTTATTGACTGTGGCTGTGGCATGGAACATCATCAGACAGCTCTCTGCCAGCCTCGCCGCTGTCCCTCCCCACTGCGCAGCCTCTGTCACAAGCTCTTCAGAGGGTCAGAAACTGTACACTGTGGTGCTCAAGATGAGTTTTGTATTTTGGAATGGTCTTCCTCCCCTGGCATTTATCTAAGAAAAGCATCAATTCATAAATCTCAAACCCACGGAAGGAAAAAAACTAAGAGCCAACTGTTTCTAACATGCAGCTTTTGGAAACCAACTAAGCCTTTGGGGCATTCTGTGAAATAAAATACACAGAAAGAATCAACAGGAGGAAAGCGTTCAATTATTCAAAGGAACATCATTAAAGCAAACTTTGCCATGCTGATGGGGGCCTGTGCAGAGGCTGTGTTTAAAATAAATGCTTAATCCCTTTGGGAATCTTATGACTGCTACAAAAATATGGCCGAGAACATTTTATTAGAGCAATTCTGCAACTTAGGGAGTATGACTGGGCAGATGTGCCTTTCAGTTCACACATTCTCACCTGAGCTGAGAAGGTGCCTGGTTGAGTTAGACATCTTTCACCCTTCATGACACATGTTGGAAGAATTCTGTTAAAATATATGAAGGCAAGTGAGCAGGCCACTGCTGAAAGGGCATTCTAGGTCCTGGTGGGGCCAGAGACTGTTCACCTTTCCTTTTAACAAAATCCTATGAAATAATCCATTTATACAGCACTAGCTCAACTACATGTATGTGCTTGGGGACCGGGAAGCAGACAAACATGTACTTTATCCTTGGGTTGTTGGAAAATGGCTTATTCTTCTTTTCCTTCATAGTCTTTATTGTGTTTCCAAATCTTCTTCATGGAGTATGCATTCTTTTATGAGAATGTATAAATACTTTCAAAACAAATGTTCTCATGGGTCTCTGCCCAGGCAATGACTGCACTTTAGCAGGCAAAAGATGTGAAGTGGGAAGCTTATATAGGACACCTTCCACGCCTGGGGATAATCCCTGCTTTGCTTCAGTACAACTATCCTAAAACTGCAGAGAAAAAGGACCCTGCCACTGGTGCCTACCTCAGCACAGGGCCTCGGGGGAGACAAAACAGTCTGTGATGCGTGTTCCCACATCACAAGGGACAAATCCTAAATTTGGCATAATCTGGAAGTGAACAAGCTTCCTTTCTTTTCCCCAGGGCTGCAGACCTGGCATGTAACTACAACAGGCTGTAGGCTTCTCAAATAAACATTTTTCTCCCCAAAGAAAGCCATGTGGTGACTACGGTATCACTTTCCCAGAAGAGATTCCATTTACCGCCTCTTGTTTAAGAAATTACTTGGCAACAGGATGCAATTTAATTAAAGTATTTACTTAAATGGATGCCCTCTGGGGCCTGAAGGAAACGGGATATTTTTCTAATCAACTGGCAGTTTTGAGAGTTGTGTGACCATGGGTCAGGCTTTTTGAGTTGGGAAAACACTCACCCACCAGTGAAAAATAGAACACACTGATTTCCAGATCCCACAATAATCCTTGGGAATGCCAAACTTCTGGCACTTTCTGCTTGGCTTTAAAAGGTATGGAAAAAGCCCTAAGAGCTGTATCTACTCCAGGAAAATCAGAAGCAGCGATTTTTATCATGAAATAAAATCTACTTGTTCACGTTAAAAAAAAAAAAAAAAGACCCTACATCCTGATCCTTCTAGGCTTAAAAAACAAAAAAATTACAGATTCACACTGTTGGAATGTTACATTTGGTCCAATGTCCTAAAAGTGCTCTTTCTGGATTGGAAATGACTCTGAGTTTTAAGGACTGGTATTTACATCCTTTTCTCTTTTCTTCTGTTTCTATTTTATTCAAAACCTGTCCCCAGGGTCTAGAACATTTTCTGGTGCTGACAGCTTTCAATGCGTATTTATTGAATAAATACAGATGTGTTGAGTGGAGCACTGGCCCTGTGAACGTAGAGCACAGATGTGCCCTGCCCTGGGTCCTGCACATCAGGACCAGGGTGCAGGGCCACATCTTAGCCTTCTGGCTCCCCAAGGGTGCTCAGGGGATTCTGCAGCCTGATTTTCCTTAGGACCTGACTATCCTGTGGCTGGGACTTCAGGCAAATTACTGAAATTCCCAGAAGGTACCCAGGTATTATGGCACCACCCTCACCTGGCAGGTAACTAAGCAGCCTCCACTCCGCATGCCTCCCTCCCTCCTTCACTAGGAGACTCTGATCTCCCTTTCCTCCACGGTACTTGGAGGTATTGGTATAAACTGAGGCAGACTGGCGGGATGAATGAGCTTCTGCCTATTGCTAATCCTCAGCATGAATTCTAGGGAAGATTCTCAAACAGAAGACTTGTGCATATTGAGAAGAACATTCTGATCAGAGAAGTTGGTGAAGTCTCTTAACCACACACACCCTTGTCCCGAACTGTCCTACTGAAGCTTCCTCTTGTACAGGTGCCCCCTACTTGAAAACTACAACTCAAAAACAAGTTGCAGAAGTGGGCACTTGACAATGACACTTGTGGTTTATGCCATCCTACGTGTGATTTGTGCAATTACTTAGCTGAAGTGGGTAAGTATGTCTTTGCTTATGTGGACCACTGATAAAAATATTGTCCCTACAAAGCAAAGAGAAGAATATGCCAGAGTTCCTTCCAGATCACTATCAATCCATTAATGAATGCATCAAGGGCAAATTGTGCAGCTATAGTAGCACTTATGAGGTAGCCTGGTATCATGGTCAAGGGCATGAGTGAGGGAGACAGAAAAACTGGCATGAGACTCAGGCTATATACTGTTGTTGGCTGTGTGACTTTGAGCAAGTTGCTTAATCTCTTTGAGCTTCAAGTTGCTCATCCACAATACAGGAAAAATGGGAATACCACCTCTTCATACGGTTGATCTGTGGATTATGTGGGATGTAGTAAAGGCTTCAGCCTGTGTCTAACACACAACTTATCTCTCTATAAATGGAAATGATATGCTGTTGTTTAGCAAGCTTATAAAGATATAAGAAAATTTGTTACCACTCTCTAGGAAATCATATCTTGGGTGTCTACTTGACACCATACCAAAAATGCAATGCATTTCTTTGGCTTTGTTTGTTTTTAGAGAGCTCATGACAAGTCCCAGTAATCTTCTAGCAAAGCTCACCATCTGGTCCATGATCCACTCTACACACATGGGTAACGTTGCCGCTCTCTCTCCTGGATTGTCTATTTTCTCAGAATCCATCTTTTCCTGCTCAACAATGACCATGACAACTTTGTCTGCCTCCTCTGCAAATTTCTCTTTCTTCATCGTTTGTGTCTTCTAAAAGCACGCTGTGGGGTTCCATGTGGCATTCGGATATAGGTACAAACAATGTCATGCTTAAATCAGGTTAAACGCATCTATCTCAGGTTTTCCTCTCTCTATGGTGAAAACATCTGAACTCCTTTCTTCTAGCTTTTTGAAGTATACAGTACATAACAGTTTTCTACAGTCACCCTGCTACACAACAACGCAGCAGAACCTCTTGCTTTCATGTAACTGTAACTTAGTGCCCACTGATCAACCCTCCCCTGCAATGTTCCCCCTACTGTCCCCTCCTCAGGTAACCACCAGTCTACTCTCAACTTCTATGAGATCAACATTTTTAGTTTGCAACTGAGTAGTTTGTGTAGCACTTGTCTTGTTCCTTCCAATGTGCTAAAGAGGCTGTGTCTTTTTTAAAGAACTAGATGGCAAGTTTATAAACTCATATCTCCAAACTCTTTTAGGAAAATGGAAAGACCTACAAGAACCCCAGGAAGCCCTGTACTCTTTTTTCTTTCAATGACTATGGACTCCAGCTGCTTTGTAAAACTCTTTGCCTACCCTTTCCATCTGAAGACATCCTGATCAATGGGAAGACTAAAAATGAAGCAGGAGCTCAGCAGTTTCACTTTCTTTCAGTCACTGACTCAACCTAATGTCCCCTGCTCCAGCCACCACCATCTTCTTGGGGAGAAACATCACACAGGCTCTGAAGTGGAGCAGTCCGTTCAACAAACACTGCCTTCTCCCTTCATTCCTCCATTTTGCAGATGAGAAAACCAAAATTCTTGTCTGTTGCCAAATCAGTATAAGTTGATCAAACTAACAAGTCATTTTCCAGACTACTCTTCTTCTCCTACACTTTCCTAATGACAGGGCCTAAAAAAGTCAAGGAGAGCTGGGTGTGGTGGCACATGCTTATAAACCCAGTGGCTCAGGAGGCTGAGGCAAGAGGATTGCAGGTTCAAAGCCAGCTTCAACAACTTAGCAAGGCCCTAAGCAATTTAGAGAAACCCTATTTAAAAAAATAATTAGAAAAGGACTGGAGATGTTGTTCAGTACCCCTGGGTTCAATTCCCAGGACCAAAAAAAAAAAAAAAATCAGTGAGTCCAGAACCAGAGTCCTGTCCCTGCCCTACACTTGGTGGTCTGCAATGGACACTGGCTTGCACTGGTGTAGGGTAAAGAAGTATGCAAAGGCCTCCTTGCTGCCCACAGTGCAGAGCTTTCAGGGATGCCCTGATATGGAGCAGAAGAAACAGGCGACAGGACTGAGACGTGTAAACAGTCAGTGCCAATAACAGATCACCCTCGCTCAATAAAATGTCTTTATGAGGTAATTAGCAGTTCATAAAATCTGTTAAGTAACTTGGAAACCTCTGCACCACTTCTTGAGAACTCTGTGCTGCTAAAGGGCCCTTGGGAAATATTAGCTCTCACTGAGATGAATCATAAGCCATCAGCAAGGTAGGGCTAATTTTACAAACGTCTTTCTTCCTCTGCGGCTGCAAAATCTCCAGTCACCCCAATTGAATGCTAAACTATTGCAAGAGGCAGCTGTGGGGATGGTCATGGAAAGAGGAGAATTGACAGTGGCCTTATCTTGAGGCCAGATGGAATGGGACAGCCCTCAATGCAGAATTAGATAAAAAGTTAAAGCAAGAACATAAAGTGCCTGGCCCAGTGTTTAACACTGTCCCTAAAACCACTGCTGGCTACCACTGATAATATTTGCTAGTAGCAGTAGTGGTGTTGCTTGCAATAAGCATTAATCAAGTGCCTTCGGTGTCCCCCACAGATTCCCCAGGAGAATTTTATGATGCGTCATCCATGTCCTCAAACTGGGAACCTAAGGTCTAAGAGGCTGACCTCTGAGTCATATCCTCAAGTGCCTCCAGAGTTTAAAAATGTGTTACAAGTGAAAAAGTTACTCTCATAACACAAAATGCTAAAAATTACTCTTCTAATAAAAATAAATATTTTATAAGCAAAACAATGCCAAACGAAAAAAAAATGCCTTCTACCAATCTGCTATGAAGGGATGCTAATCATCCTCTTTCAGAAGTTGTATCTAGCCCGTGTGGGGTGCTGTGCTTTCACATGAGGATAAGAAGAAGGAAGGAAGGAAGGAAGCAAGGGAGGAGGGAGGAAGGGAGTTAAGAAGAGAAGGGATGGATAGTAGCAGGCTGGTCAAAAGGAGGAAAGGAGGTGGTCAGATAGGTAGATGGATTGTCAGGTGGATGGGAGAGTGGATAAATGAATGGAACGACTTTGCATCTGTGGAGTTACTGATAGTTTAGGGGGTTACTCCTCCACTTCATTTAGGTCTTTGCTCAAGTGTCACCTCAGAGAGGCCTTCCCTGGACTACTTTTATAAAACAGCAATTTATTCTCCCCTATTCGCAAGCCTCTAGTCCTGCTTTGTTTTAATTAGAGCATTGACCACTACCTATTATTTTATTGTATTTGTTAATGAGGAGGGGGCTCTCTTACACTAGAGCATAAGCACTGTGAGATTTTAACTTGGCTTCTTCACAGCTCTGTTCCCAAACCTGGGAGAAGTACCTGGCACAGATAAGACATAACCATGTATGCTAGGTAGGAGGACAAGAGAAATACAGACACCAATTCACACAAACACAAGCCCGTATGTGAGAGCAGCAATTCCACTTACACACAGATTATCGTGGATTCCAAAACAACTCTGAACTTGGATAAGCGCAAGTTGCATAGTGCTTCCCACTGGACCTGAGGCTCAATCTCCCACGAAGCCCAGGGCTAAGGGTGGGATCAGGGTGAGGGTAAGTCCTATTCCTTATAACTTCTCAATTACTTCTATTACTAGACCATCACTGAGATGTGAATAGAAAAGAGAGATTCTGCTAGAGGAATCACTGGGACTAACTCTGTCCATAGCATATGACAGAGGGGGCCACAGCAAGTTCCCTCTGTTTTTTCATTCACTTTTGCACTCATCAGAGAGCAGGTCGATGCTGTGTTCAGGGTCTTGCAGCCTGGTGGACTCAGGACAGGGAAGCAACAACATAAACCCCAAGTGCTAGCCAGGCATGTTGTAAGGCCTGGGAGCCCTGAATGCAGAGGAAGCCAGGAAGAGACTGCCCAAAGGATGGCTGGAACTAGCTCCGGGTGTCTTGCCTGCCTGTAAAAACGGCACAGCTACCCTATCACCACCCTGAACCCATGCTCAAACACCATCCAGGGTAATGATCAATGGCATGAGGAGCCAGTGCTTAGAACTGCTTCCGGGGGGAGAATATGAGCCACCTCACTTTCAAAGTCAAGTTTGCTCATGAAAAATCAATCTCACTCTTTCACAGCTATCCTTTCCAAAAGCTCCAGCTTTCTTTCCATAAAGATCTCCAAGAAATTTAAAGGAAAATAATTTTTAAAAATGTAATGAATTCCAGGTCCCCTTGTTTTGAAAATAATTTCATTTGACACAAATGTGGGCATTTACAATGCAAACAGCTCTGGGGATTTTTCCTTGTGTGTTCTGTAAAGAAAGGTGGATTTGGTTCAAGCTGTCTTGTACCTGGAAGCATTAACGAACCCTTGATTTGCTTCTGTATACTGAGCACCCCATTTCTCATGTCCCACTTGAAGTAGCCAAGTCCTGAGATCTGGTTCTGATTCTCCCCTAGATCTGTGCGACCTTGGGCAAGGCCCTGGGTTTCTCAGAGTTTCTATTCCTATAAGATGAGAAGACTTGCTGGAATCACTGTATACTCCTCTCTGATTCTATGACTCTGGCTAGTCCTTGAGATCAGATCCTCTGTGGACTCCACACCTACACCCAGAGCCCCACGCTTCCCCTTCTGTGGGACAACACTGTGTGCTTCCCACGGCCCCTGTCTTCTCTTCCCTGGCAACCTCCTGTCGAGGGGGGCTTGAAGCCCTGGCTGAGCTGCCACCCACTGTTTTGAAGAAGCACTCTCTCATGGAGCATGCACAGTGAGCCTCTCTCATTCCATGAACATTTTTCAAGCACCTACTAAACCATTCGTCAGAGCATCTTTTAACTGTATGCAGGCCCGCTGTGCCCAAGAAGGCAAGAGATCCGGTTCAAAGAGAGAGGAAATGAGTATGTACTTGATGGATGAATTCATAAACAAAAGAACAAATTAGTTTAGCCTTATGTCTTCTCTCACAGGCCCTTAGCAATAAGGTGACAATAATGCATTTTGAGGAAACTACCCGTCCTACAACTGCCTCTTATACCATGCAACCACTTCCCACGCTGCAGAGGGTCATAGATTTCCTTAAGGATTGTATTGGCGACTATTACTTTGTCTCCCTAAGGTGATGCTCAGCAAGTCCTATTAAGACTATCTACTTGCGTAGGTCTTAAAACACCCCAACTCTTACAGGACATGGCTTGCTTCTTTCTCAAATATAATCAGTCTGGTCCACATATTGCACCTCAGTCATAAGGAAATTTATATAGCTGGAGGCAAAAAAAAAAAAAAAAAATTGGGGAAAAAATCAACTCTAAATACCCAGACTCCTTACTGAAATCTTGTTCTTTAAAAGGAGTTTCTTGGTGTCCCTTGCATATTACCAACATTTTTTTTCTCCCTCCAAAAGGTTCATTAGGATTTTATATCAATGGTTGAGAACTTCAATGCCAAACAGGATTTCCTGCCTCATGTCTACACCTTTTAGATGCATTTAGTTTCAAAAGTAATAAAACATAGCAGGGGTGAAATCTGATTACAAATTGGCTTTGGCATTTACTGTCTTAAAACCCAGGACTGCCATGTCATTAGGCTGGGTGGAATGCCAGGGACAGGAGGTTGTGGCATGCCTTGCCTGCTCTGCTATGGCTCCCTCCAGGGTCCCTTTCCTTGGGTTCTCAGGGCCCTAGTGTCTGCTTCCTACAGTCCCAGATAGAGAGCAAATGCTGTGCATGTGTGTAAGGACATGGTTCCATCACAGTGGAACCTTCCTGAGCACACGGACACATCTCATTCATTTTTGTGGGACGCAATACATCTCTGGTGAATAAATGAAGACCAAACCTTTAATGCAGGTCTTTGGCTGCACTCCCGAGGTGCGTTAAGTTTGCTTATCCATAAATGAGAAGAGGCAAAACTACAATAGGCACAATCCACTGGGGATGACAGGATCAGTGGCTGCCCACCACTGAGTACCAGCGATGTGTCTGGGAAAACACACATTATCTCATTTAAACCTACCACAGTCCTCTGAGGTAGGTACAATCATCAGCATCCTCTTAATAGGCAAGAATAGTGGTTTGGAAAGAATATACAATTTACATGATATCATACAACAGTGGAACCAGGTCTTTATTATCTTTAAATCACTTCTTTATCAACTGAAATAATGAAGTGATTAAAAATCTTTCTAAGGCAGCTTGAAAGAATACGTAATTTTGGAATGTGTATTATACTAGTTTCTAGGCTGGCTAGATTCTACACTGTTGTCCACATTGATGAGATGTGGACACAGGTCTCTTCTGAGCACTGATGTTGCAGGGGACCAGGGAGGTTCACCACACAGTCACCAACCTCACCATCAGGGCCAGCTTCCTCTCTCAGGGGAATGCTGGGTGCTCAGTGAGCTGGGCTATCCTTTCCCTCCAGTCCTCCATCCCTCCAGTAGTAAATATGAGACCTGCCTCTGGCCCCACAACAGCACAACACAGGAATCGGTGCTCACCATAAAGGTATGAGAAAATAAAATTACAGTTTGAGTCCTTTTAAATGCTAGGTAGCCTCAAAAAACCTGTGACATTTTTTTTTTTTCACTTTCCCAGAGGAGCAGCCCACATGGTTTCAGGAATTTAGTATTTCTGCCAAATAAATCTGCTGAGATAAAATTGTTAATTCACTGAGTTGACAGATTTCAACCTTGCTTCAAACCAGAGCTCCAGGACACAACAAAATATATGCTATGGGGAGAAAATACACACATACACTCTCTCTCTCTCTCTCTCTTTCTCATATACTCTGGCTCAGAACATTTTCTGAGAAAAGCACTGCTAACGTGATTTCAACAGCATGAGAATATGATAGAGTGTACTTGTACAAATTATGACAGCTCCAATATCACTAAGTGAAACAGTGGTCTTATGTGACCACTGTTGTAGATATAGTCTATTGTTGACTAAAACATTATATGGTGCCTGACCACATGTGTATGTGTGTGTCTGTGTATGTGTGCACACACACCATCTGAAGATATAAGTTTGCTTAGTTGATGAAAAACTTAAAGAGAAGATCACATCCTGAACACAAAAGAACTGGGAAAGCTGGGTGCAGTGGCACACGCCTGTAATCTAATCACTTGAGAGGCTGAGGGAGGAGGATCCCAAGTTTGAGGCCAGTCTGGGCAACTTAGGGACTCCTTGTTTCAAAATAAAAATTAAAAAGGGATGAAGATATAGCTGTTATAGAATGTCCCTGAGTCCAATCTCTAATACCAAAAATAAAAATAAATAATTAGGAAAATTGTTCCCACCTTACAGATCAGACACATCCAGAGGGTGTCAATGGCAAATAGCAACTCTTTGGAAGCACATCACTTGGAGACCCTGAATCCATATCTCTTCTCCCATGTGGTTTCTGTGATCTGGGATTTAGGAACAAGGAGAGGACACAGTCTTCCCTGTCAAAGCCACTAGGACTCCCTTGTCCTCTTCCGCACCTGGGAAGGGTGCCACAGAAGCCCTTAAGTCTGTCCTACAAGGCACTCTACAAGTACTGTGGCAGAGTAGGTACCCTACACTAAGCAGCAGGGCTGGCTGCTCCAGCAAGTCATGGACAGGCTCTGCAGGGGCTGCTGGCAGGCTCTGAGCTGACCCAGACAGGCATTTGAGTTTGTCCTCCTGGAAAGGGACAAACACGACCCTTTTCTCCCTGTTCATGAAAACTTCCTCCCAGGTAAATCATTAGATAGGCAAGAGGAGAGTTCTTCTTAGGAGAATCATCCCATCTACCCTGAATCTCTGCCCAGCAAAGCAGTCCCCGCAAGGCTCAACTCAAATCTCCTGCTGTGTCATAGCCCTTCAAGGATGACAATCATACTAACACCAGCTCACCTGCACCTGGGGCAGAGCTAGGCCACAGCACTGGTGAATGGAAAGAAGTGAAGAAAGAACAACATATACTAAACGCTCAACAATGAAGAGCTACACTTTGCCTTTATAGGATCTGAGATTCCTATGACTTCCATGAAATAGCTGCTCTCATCATGCAAAGTTAACAAATGAGCCAACTGAGGCTTTGAGAATAAGGTCAAGTATGCCGTCTGCCCAAGGTCACAGAGCTGACAGTGGTAGGGGCAAGATTCAACAGTGCAGCAGGCTGACTCCGCAACACCCCACATCTCACACCTAGAGATATCACTTCTGCCTGCACAAGTGAGAGATGCCATGAGCAATCACCCTGGCAGAGCTGAAGTGGCGGCCGGCCAGCCCACACACGCCACCATTAGGAATAGGATCATCCTCCCGGATGCACGCACCTGCCTCATTAGTGACGCACACGCTCGTAGTTAAGCAGCAGTTCAGCTGGAGCACTCTAAAATTAGCCTCCTGGGGAAAAAAAAGGTCCTCACACAGTGCCTTGTCCCAGGCCCAGAACCAGTGGAGGGGGTGATGGCAGCAGCGCCGGAGGCTGCAAGCACATTACCATAATGAAGTGGTGTCAGTGGCACCTGGCAGTCACAGCTCAAGACCCTTAGGTTTGCAAGCCAGAGGGGTCCCTGCACTCTGACCCACCCCAAGCTCCCTGCTTTGTCCGTGCAAAGGTGAGACAGGGCTGCCCTTCCAGGTGGCCTGAACAATGCTGGTCCTCCCGCCTGCTTTACTTTCTCTGACTTATTTGCCAGGCATGAGGTCAGGCTGCCAGGAGGCTGTGAGGGACAGAATTAAACCTGCCTACGAAATTCAGAGCTTCTAATTCCTGCTTAGGGGGATAGTGTCACAGGATGATGATGACTTCCTGCTGCAGCTCCGGATCCAAGAGCAAGGCCTGTGGGGGATGCACATCAAAGAGGATGGGGTGCTGCATTCTGCTCCGAAACTACAGTCTTGTCTCCTGGACCAAACCCCTGCACAGGATCCCTGGCACACACACTCCCATTTGTCCATGGGATGTCCCTACATCCAGAAGAGCTGATGATGCAGGAAGAAGCATCCCAGGCCAGTGCTCTAAATCACTACCAGAGCCTCTGTTGTCTCACTAAGACCACCTCCCACAATGAAGGAAGAACACTGCTGACAGCAGCCCTTCATCTGCTACACCCAAGTGACTTGGACAAAGATATAAAGGTACTTACAGCAGAGCTGTTCAAATCCAAGTCTTGGACTCCCATATGGTGCCCTCCCAATGATGCCCTCCCTGCGTACTTCCCCAAGGTCCAACCTCATACTATTCTTTTTCAGTCCATCTCTCTCAGTCCCCTGGCATTCGGCTCTGCATAGGCCATCGTCCAACCATGACCACATCCTCACCCTCTCTGCTTCCTGCCTGTGGTCTCTGTTTGGGCCCCACCTCCTGCACCTTCCATCTTCTCTTTTCCATTGGTCACCTCTCCTTGCTTGCAGTCTCCCCTTCCATTTCTGCATAGTCCTCTGAGACTCCGCCTGGTCTACTGGACCAAAGCCCTACACAGAAACCCCAATTGTGCCCATCTGTCTGCTGGATGTCCCTTGCTTTGAGGGGACAATCATATACCCCATGACTCACCTTCCCCTTCTGTTCATCCCTAGAGAACTTCTGAGCCCACGCTAACAAGGCTCACTCCAGCATTCTGTCCTTCTTCACCCTCCCCCCATCCACAGCTATCACCCTCTCAACACAGTTCCCAACCAGAGGCTGGTACATCGTGCCTCTCCCACTCTGTACCTCCCAATGGTTGCCACCATTTTCTTCTACTACCCCTGAATTTGAGAAGAGGAATGCCATGGGCCTCTAAGGGAAAATTCCCTCCTTGTCATTTTCTGCTGCTTTTCTATCCAGCCTATTCCATGCTGGTTCCTTGTAGACAAAGGGCATAGAGCTTCTTTCACTATTTAGACTTTTAAAAACCACTCTTTCCCCAACCCCTCATTCCTGGCTCTTCCAACTTGATGGAGACCACATTTTTGAAAATTCTCTGGATTCCAAGGACTCAGTCCCAATCACCGATCATAACCCTCATTCTCTCTCAATTTC
The DNA here is from genome assembly GCA_004027875.1 of Aplodontia rufa. NCBI lineage: Eukaryota > Metazoa > Chordata > Mammalia > Rodentia > Aplodontiidae > Aplodontia > Aplodontia rufa. Next base: position 18,244 of record PVKS010016858.1, read on the forward strand.
CTGCAGGACCTGAAACAGCCCATGTTCGATGCCTTCTTCTTGGGAATCTCCCCTTTGCAAATGGCACCCAACTGTCTCTTCTGGCTCCCTCTTAACCTTGGCTTTCCCCATTTGCTCCCTTCTCTTCTTTTCATACATGTGACCCCTGTCATTCATTCGGTCTCTGTGACCTTTCCTCTCACGTCTCAAACACTCTCAATTTGATAAATCTGTAGAATCCATTTTCCTCCCTCAATTTCCATCGTCCCCATCCTGGTTCAGGTAGCACTGATTCACTCTTTGAGCTCCCTTTGTCCCAAACTTCACATTGTGGCCACAGCAACTTACAAATATCAGAGAGAGTCCTTCTGCTTAAATCCCATGGAGTCAGAATTAGATTCCCTCCTTTGACCTTAAAAGCTATTCCCAACATACTTACAACATCAAAATCTGGTCTGCAGTCTCCCTACATTCCGAGCCTTTTATACATCATCTCCCTGCTCAGAATGCCCAAATCCCTCACTGGGGCTCTGATAAAATCCTGCAAAGCCTATCAGAAGTTTCACCTCCTCCTGGGACTGTCCTTTCCCACTCTTATCCTCCAAGCAGCCGTGTCTTCACAGTTCACCTGGTAACCACTCATTAACAACTTGCGGCAGTCCTATTAGTATCCATCTGTATCTTATTTAAAATTTCCATTTCTTACCTCGTAAGCCTTATTTCTCCAACTAAAATATAGTTCCTGCTTCTACCAGGTCTTCTTGGCCACTGTTTCTGAAGTCATTTCCCTGTAAGCTCAAGCCCTTCTGACTGAGCAGAATGGGTCAGGGATCTTGGCCCCACCAGCAATCAGGGCTCTATCTTCTGCATCCTGGCCACAAAAGACCCACTCTATGCTCCAGTATTTGCTTGCTAAGATCTGTATGAATGGACATACCCCAAAAGTTAGCCTCAGCACACAGCAGCCTGTTCACACACCTGCCTCCCTGCTGAGTATAAACACTGCCTCCTGCTCCAACTTCCTGCTCACTTCACACTCATCTCTCAGGAATGGAAGCCTGTACTGAACCCTAGCTGCTGAAATGATATATGAAAATCTCCTGATGTTTCAGTTAACAGTGAATTGCACATACAACACTGGTCCCCTAGAATTATTTTTTGGTGGGGGGTGGTGTACTAGGGATTTAACCCAGGGGCACATAAACTACTGAGTCACTTCTCTAGGCCTTTTTGTTTTTTATTTTGAGATTGGGTCTCACTAAGTTGCTGAGGCTGGCTTTGAACTTGTGATTCTCCTGCCTCAGCCTCCCAAGTTTCTGGGATTATTGGCATGAACCACTATACCTGGCCCCCTAATATTTTAATGGAGCTGAAAAATTCCTACCACCTATTATGTTTACTGTACCTTTTCTATGTTTAGATACACAAATATTATTGTGTTACAGTTGCCTGCAGCACAATATAGAGCATGCTATACAGTTTTGTGGCCTTGGAGAGACAGACTGTATCAGAGAGTCCAGAGGTATAGCAGGCTAACCCACCAAGGTCTAAAAAAGTTCACTCTGTGATGTTTGCACAATAATGGAATTGCCTAACGATGCATTTCTCAGAACATGTCCCCATGGTTAAGAGACACACAAGTGTATACTGAGATGCTGATCTCAGTATACAGACATTGCCTGTCCTATGCCAAATAGCTTTCCCATCTGGAACTAGAAACTGTTGCACGCCCGCCTTCTAGTATCTTGTGCTGTCCAAGGCCACTTGTATCTAGCATGCTTGCTTAGAAATGGCACCAAGCTAGAATGCATCAGTTCCTTTGGGGACTACAAACCAACAGTGGTGTTTTCCCTTTGGGAAAGGCCTACCCGCCATAGGCAGGCCTATTTCCTCTGTATCAGACCTGGGATGGCTTCGTCCTCCTCTCTAGTCTCTTCCTCACCAAACCAGGATGCGGAAAGCCCAGAATGCTTCAGGTCTAGAGTTTCCCTTCCTTCTCCCTTCATGAAGGGGGATCATGCCTCTAGTCCCCCATTTCCTTCACTGCTTCCACCATGTAGCCTGGCACACTGGACACAATAATCTGCATTAATGCGATAGCTGGGTGAAAACATCTTAGTGAGCAAATGCTGGCTTTTGTGGCCCGGATGCAGCAGAAGCCAGGCTCATACTCTCCTGCTGCTCTTCAGCCATTAAGTCCCTTTTTCTTAGCACTGCTGGAGCATTGCTTCTTCTGGGCCTGGCTGATTTCCCATGTTTGCAGAGCCCAGGGCAAGTGTAGTTCAGGGCTCATAATAGTGATAAATTATGACTGTAATTTAAAATACAGGTCTGGAAAGAAACACTAAGCGTGGGCCATTCTCGCTCTGTGGCCCTCCAAAGAGCACTGGTTTTTCTTTCTAGCTCTTTCCTTTTGCCACCCTCGCTTTACATCCCTGGCCAGGTATTTGGCTCAAAGTGGAGCTGCACTTAAAAGAGCTGGCAGGTAGCCAGTTGCCCACACAACCCAGTGAACTATGGAAATCCAGATGAGGCCCACCCAGCTTTTTATTTTCCTTGAGGGTTAAAAAAAGGTGTTAATTTCCTGAATATTGCTCTCCTCTACTAACCCGTCAGCCTAGATAAGCAGAGATTATGAGGCCTTTGAATCCTGCTGCCTGGAAGCAGGGCTGTGCCATTAGCAATTTAAAAGGATAAGAAGTGGATGTGACCTTGAGTGACCGACATTTAGTTTTAGTGAATGCCTACTGCATACCTAACACCTTTTACTTACTTTTACTTACAGTGTGTTGTTCAATGCCTGCTAGGTCTCTGACACCCCTTAGATGAGCACTCTTCTTATGACATTAGACAAGGTGAAAAATCAAGGCTCAGAGAGGTTCGATATCTTGTCCAAAGTCACAGAGCTGTCTGGGGCAGGTCCAGCATATGTCCGACTGAAAAGTACAAGCCCCGATATCCTTGTCCCAACAAGACCTCTGATGGTCCTTCAAGCTTCATGGTTTTATGATGGGTCTGTATCTTGGCTGGATTTAAAATCAAGTAATGAAATTTGATTGTAAGCCACATTCTCTATATCTTTGAAAAAATGACCTTTTGCATATTTTTAATAGTTTCTGTCCTGGGCTGGCAATTAAAATCTGATTCAGATGGTGGATGGGGCATGCCTCACTGATTAAGGGTTCCCTGTGTGGTGCTCCTGGGGCACATCAGAGTGTAGGAACAAAGCACACCATTTGGTCTTTTGCCACAGCAGGGCTTCTGCCGAAAAGGTCCATAGGGTCTTTGGTCATAGCATCGAGTGTAGCACCTGAACCAAGGTCCAGCACCACAAATCACAGAAATATTGACAGGAGGCAGACAGACATGGGCAGAGTTCTGTGCCCTGGGCCTACTGTGCTCAACCCCCATTTGCTTTCTTTTGAATAGGGTATGGTACATTTCTCTGCAAACAACTTGTTATCTGTGGGAGAAATGCAGGCCCAAAAGGCTCCTCCCTGCTTTTAAGAAATCAAGTTACCCTGAAAGGGTGGAGGTCTTTTATGTCCATTAAATGGACCAGATTCCTGGACTCAGCAAGATAGGATAATTAGAAGCAAAGCCCCCTAGTTATAAAATCTGTAAGATCACATTCCAATTAGAAGCAAGTAGCATGGGACAAGGGACCCAGAGTTGTCTTCAACCTTTAGCCTGTCATTATACTAAAATCTCCCCTCCATGGGGTAAGATCATACACAGTGGGGACTTGAAAGTTGATTGATGCAAACCTATTGTCAAAGACCTGCATGGGAAACTCTGGAAACTTCCCTGGGATCCCCACAAAACTAGGAGGCACGTGGGGCATACAATCCCTCTCTTCTCTGAAATGACCCACTCTCTCTTTCTCCTTTAAGAATATTCCCTTTTCCCCTTTTCCAGTTCCTTCTAACAAACTCATGCCTACTACTCTGAGTGACTGGTATAAAATCCTTCTGATGTGATTGCAAAGAATCAGTGACTGAGGACCTCTGCGGTCGCTTTGTTTCTGCAGCCAGCCTTGCTCTATAACAAAACCAGAGGTGTAGGATGTCTTCTCTCACAGGAGCATTTGTGCAACCTAGAGCAAGCCACTCTTTGCTGAGCAGGGCCTTGGCTTGCCCCACTGGTGAGTCTGAAATAGCTAGTCTCTCCCCTTGCTTCTGGGTCTCCTGTCCCTGAATCTACTCACCTGCCTACAGCCACCTCCAAGGCTAGCAAGGCCTTAGCTCCTCTCTCTCCTAAGCCATATTGTCAGAACTTCTGGGTCTCTATTTTCCTGGAGGATCATGTGATCCAGGGTCTCCCAGTTTAAAATCTATGACAGCTTTGGGCAATAAGCTGCTACTGCTGTTGTACTTTTACATTCAACATAAGCTACTTCTGTAAAGATGTTGACTCTTGTGCTCACCTGTGATATGTCTGCTTTCCCCTGCTCCCTGGGGACGTTGTGAAGTTGCTCCCATCTCAGTCACGCAGGGCCTCGAACAGAAACTCCATGCACTGAGCTTGGGGGAATGTACTCATAACAGGAAGAAACCTCTTACCTGTACAAGGTTCTACATCACAAGCACAAAACTTCCAAGGGCACCTATTCATCTGTTTCCAGAGACACTTTCCACAAGGCCAACACCACCTCTGGGTATAGCATTTTTTTTTTTAAGAGAGAGAAACTGACAGAGAGAGAGAGAGAGAGAGAGAGAGAGAATGAGAATCAATTTTATTTAGTTTTTCATTCATGCCAGGCAAGTGCCGCAACCACCGAGCCACAGCTCCAGCCCCTGGGTGTAGGTTTACAGGTTTCTTAGGTGCTCTGCTATGCTGAATCATGGAATAAATGATGCACATGGTCCCTTGGCTTCACTGTGACTACACACCCAGGAGATTGGAACATCTGGGATAGGAGGTACCTTAAAGCCCTTCACTCCTTACTTCACTTCAAGGAAACTGACACCAGAGAAGGCTGAGCACTTTTCTGCTGGCATCCAAACTGACCTCTAGCAGTGAACTGTGTTTTCAAGCACAAACCACCCCAATCTGAAAGTTGTATTCACTGAGAAGTTTAAAATATGATGGTATGCTTAAGAGGTAACAAAGATGTACGCTTGAAAGAAAGTGCTCATGTGCCCAGCGGTACTCATTATTACAGAACAGCCACCTCGAGCAATAGGGAGTTGCTGGTTTCATTTCCTGCATTTCTTTTCTTTTTTATTTAAAGACAGAAAGAGAGAGAGAGAGAGAGAGAGAGAATATGAATCAATTTTATTTAGTTTTTCATGTGGTTTTCACTGCTCCGAGACTTTATTGTGTACGTGGTGCTGGAGTTTGAACTCATGTACTCACACATGCCAAGCAAGCACAATAACCACTTAGCCACTGCTCCAGCCCCTACTCCCTGCACTTCTGCAGGGCTCTGCCTTCTGCCTCCTCCTCTGAGGATTCAGAGTCCACCCACGAGCTGATGAGCCTGGAGCTCTCACCTTCAGCTGGGAAAAGTTCACTCAGCAGCTGGTGAATCTAGGAAAGCTGCCAGGCAGACCACTCCAAATATCACAATAGACTGAGAAGTTCCCTGACGTTCACAACCTCTTGCATATAGCTAGCTCTGGTAACGTCAGTACCTACAGATGGTGGCTGCTGTACTCACTCATTCAACAACCAGACCTGGAGTTCTACATTCACATCAAGCACTATGTAGGAGCTAGAGACACTGCTGTAAGCAAAGCAGAGCTCCTGTCCTACATAGCTGACATCCCAGGGGAGGAGGAGACAATATACCAATAACTGAGTCGACATATCACATGGCAGACACAGACCAGTGTCATGGGGAGACAAGAAAGGAGGGGGGAGAAAAAAAAAGCACAGGAGATAGTGAAAAGCTGCTATGGAAGGGTGTGGGGTGGGGGGAGCTACTGTTTTCCACCGGCAGCACAGACAGGGCTGTCTGGTAAGATGGTATTTGATAGACATCAGAAGTAAGTGAGGAAGTGAGCTGCATGAAAATCAGAGGAAGCACATCCCCAGCAGAAAGGGAAGGAAATGCAATGCCATTAGCAGGGCTCTGTCTGGAGCTCTGTAATGAGCTAAGAAGCCCGAGGCTGCTGCAGCCCAGCAGGGGAAGGGGAGGGTTGCACGGGTCTTGGTCATGCAGGGCCTTGAATCCCACCAAAGCGTTCAGTATTTCTCAGGTGTAGGGCTGTATTAGTCAATTCTCCGTCACTGTAACAGGATGCCTGCCATGGACTACTTGTGAAGTAAGGAGAGGTTTACTTAGCTCGGTTTTGGAGGTTCAAAGTCCAAAATAAGCTGGGGCTCCATTCATTTAGCCTCCGGTAAGGGCAGTAGAAGGCAACACGTCATGGTGGGAGCAAATGTGGGGTAAACAGTCATGTCCTGAACTGGAGTGGAAGGAGGATGGGGGTCTCCACAATTTCTTCTGAGGGCACATACTCAGTGACCTAGGGATCTCCCATAGAACTCACCTCTTCAAGGTCCATAGCACTTTCCAATGCCACTAGCTTGGGGATCAAGTCTCTAATACATACAGCCTTGTGGAACATAATTAAATATACCACATCCAAATCAAATCACCTGCAGACTGACTTGATCTGATTTGTGTTTTAGCTGGATCTTCTAGATGCTGCACTGGGAAGAGACAAGTTAGGTGGCTACTGCAATGATCCAAGTGAGACAGAATGATGGCACGGCCTGGGGTGAGTGACCGACAATGTAGACAAGGAGACGGGGGCATCCAGATAAATCTGCACGCCAAAGTGGACTGGATCACAGGGATATCAGTGAAAATAATCAGGGGCTCTGAGTCAGGGGCTCATCCCAGCATTTGCCACTGGATTGGTGACTTACAGCAGTAAAGGTGTATTAATCATCATGCAAAGGGATCAAAAAGGATTCTAAAGATGAAAAATAAGTCTAGTCAAACATTTGATCCCCAATGACATCAACAGAGTTACAGTGGAAAGAGTTAAATAAAGTTTGTTTTGCAGCCAAGAAGGAACAACAGTTTTCTGACAGGAAGCAAATACCTACACAGATGTCTAGTTCTTACACAGAGATGCAAGAGGATTTGTGATTATAGCCTAATACCCATCATGGGCTGTTAATAAGTGTCCTGGGAAGAAGTGACAGGCTTCCTAGACCAGATGAGGCTGAGGAGCACCTAGGTGACTGCAGTTGAAGCGTTGTTTTAGAACAGGACTTAGGGCCTTTCACATGTTAATACACAGCAGTATTCTCCAAAAGGGATCTTTATCAGGGCCATATATTTTGTTGTGGTTGTTTTAGTGGAGCCCCTTTGAAGAGTAATATTATTTGAAATACTTTGGGGAAATACTCAATTAGATTTACATATACCACTTGACATCTACTCTGTAGGGTAAAAACCCACAAATAAACAAAAAAAGTTTCCAGGACTCTATGCTGAGTGCTGGGGGTACAAAGAAAAGTGAGGATACTAAATATTCAGCTCAGGGCAGCTGCTTTTAGCCTATCAGGAGGGTATAAAGCTGGAAAGATGAGTGAAGCAGTAAAGGCTCAGAGAGACCAGCCTGCAGAGTGCTTCTCTCCATAAGACTTCTTTGTCCCGCTGTCCCTCTCCATAAGCACAGGTATTTAGAGAAGATTTCTATGGGATGAGCACCTTTTTAAAGCACATTCCTCATTTTCCATCACTTGCCCACCTGGATCCATCAAAAGAAACTGAAGAAAAATAACATTCAGGGGGCAAACTTTGCACTACCGCTTTGACATAGACCACCTCCCTTTGGTCCTCATTGCAATTCTACAATATGGTTAACACTGATGGACATTTTAGTAGGGGAGAAGCTCTATCCACGCAGTTTCCCATTTAAACCCTTTCAAGGAGGTACTGTTATTTAAATTGTAAGAAAGGGAGACTTATAGAACTTTGGAGACCTGCCCAAGATCATGCCCATTGTAGTAGTGGAACAAAACCCAAACGTCAGTATGGTGTCAAAGTCTGAGCTCTTCCTAACACACCCGTTCCTGGCTTATTTACAGCACAGGTTGTCAAACAAGCAAAAGGGTAAGTCACAGACTTTGTCAAACTTATTAGCATACCTTGGAGATCAGATAATCTGGAAGAAGTTAGATCAGGACAGTGTTTGGAGCTGGATACATCTACACAGGATGTCTCAGAAAGATGTCTGAGTGCAGAAAGTTGGAGATGTGGTGCAGTCCGGGGAACCTTGCATCTGTTCTTCTGTGACTAAGCTGTGTGCACTGGACTATGGCCCCAGAAGAACTGGCTCTCATTTATTTCAATTCCAAGTTGTTCCTCTAGAAAACATGATGCGGTAGGGGTTCACAGATTTCCCAGTCATAACACGGAATAGCTCAGCAGAGCACAAAATGCGGAGTTGGTACAGCCCTTCCTTGACTTGGATGATGGCTGGGGTAGCTGAGAAGGAAAAGTTGGCACAGAGAAATGTTGAAGTGTACAAATGTCATTTCAATAATAATAAAAGAAAAGATGTCAGAAGTAGCACATTTTTCATTCTCCCTACAAACGACTCCATCTATGATATGGTGCAAAATCATTTTACACATCAGAAATCCATAAAATCTTTTCAAATAGAGTCTCTATGGATGAAATATGCTTTTCTTGGTAGACAGGGAATTTATCTGCCTTCCTGACCATGACTGAAGTTTCCAAAGCAGAAGTGCTTTCTGAAAAGGCTTTTAGTTTTAGTTTTACATTCCCATATATCGTAGAAATGACTATAGTCCCTATTATTGTTTTCCAGACATAATAATCACATTTGCCAAATTCACTATAAAATATATTGGAGAAAACAACTTATATCTATCTCTGTGTAGTATGTGTGTATGTGTGTGTATGCATGTGCACATGTGTGTTTATATATACACTCATATACATATGTATATATATGAATATATATCACATGCATATGTGAATATGTATATATGTACACACATATAACTGTTATGTTCTATTTTGAACACAGAATTTTAAACCTAATTAATTACCTTGGTATCAATGTTGATGTCTAAAAATCTGAAAATGAATCTTGATTATCTTAATAGCAAAACAGCTCAGAAAGGAAGTCACAGGTCAAGAAATTGAAAATGAAAAGTTTAAACCACAACGTCTTTAGCCAATTTTAATGGTACTCAGATATATACTTTATAAGTTGCTATTTCATCTTCACAAAACCCATGCAAAATAAGGGTTATAATGCCACTTTTACAGAAGAGTGACTTGAAGTTTGGAAAGGACAGGCAAAGGGCCCCCAGGGAGTAGTGCATGGGGAGGAGATAGGAACCCCAGCCTTCATGACTCCAACACCTGCACTCCAGGGAGGTCTCAATTGCTGGGTCCAGGTTTGCTCAGATCCATTTCAACCCAAGTGGAAGCAGTACCAAGGAATACAGCCCTGTTAAGGGAGAAGGGCAGGGCAGGCCCTGTGTGTGTGTGCACATGCGTGCGTGCATGTGTGTTTAGTGGACCATCTGGGGACAAAGAACGGAGGGGCTCTCAGTTCATTCCGGCAACAGTGTTTGTGACAGGGTGCTCAGATTCACTGAGCAGACTTCTTCGGGAAAGGCCGCATCCCTGGCCCCACTGGAGATTAGATATGTGACCTACTGGACCAAAAATGGCAAGTCCTCAAGGCTACCAGTCTGGCTCCTCTAAAGGTACAAAATTTTTCTTAAAGCACTTCTTTCACAGATTTAGAAAATAAATAAACTTGCATTCTCTGAAGAACGCAAACTAAGAGAGCTTGGATCTCTTTTCCTTGTAACGTACTCATGATAACCTCAGGATACTCTCACATGCTTCGGGATTGTTTTAATACATTTTACTTTGTTGCCTCAAACACCGCAGAACAAGAAGAAAATTTTATCATTCCTCCTCCCCTATCCCATACCCACTTCTGCTAATCCAAAGATCCTAAACACCTGGGAGAGGTTCCTACAATCAATCTAAAATACCCCACTTAACTTGCTCCTCTGTGACCACCCCAGGCCATTCTGTGAGATGCATCTTGGAGTCATTCTGTGACTCCCCTGAGGCAAAGGTCCCTCCACATTGCCACTATTCAAAAGCACTCCTCTTTTTCAGTTCTAGCCCTAAATTTCAGCTGACACCCAATCCTCTCTTTTTCTCTCGCACACCTTTTCTTTGAGGTCTTCACTGATTGAACATAGGAGAGGCCTCCCAGCCTCAATATTCTTTCCATGTGTTCATACAGCATGAGCGACAGTGAAGGAGGAGGCTGCCATGATAGGAGCAGGGCTGCTGTGTTTCCACAATAGCACAGAGCCTGCACAATCTGTGCTTCAGTGTTCTACAACCAACTTTGACATTAACCACACAGGTTTTAGGACAACAAACAGTATCTTCGTTATTCTTAGCCCCACTTAACATGAACCGTGCCTTTATCTAAAGGAGGATGAATGTGTAATGACATTGTCCTAAATGTATTGCTGAGAACATATTCCAGTCCCTGTGTGACAGCCCAAATGTTGCTTACTTTGTACATCAACTCTTGCACAGTGCACGAGGGTTTATGTATGATACAGTATGAGACGATGTTAAAAGTTATAGAACTTGATGTAGCACAATTCCCAAACTGTCAACTAACGGTCCTTTCTGTGATTCCTTTAGAAATTACCTTGTTCAAGCAAAGAGCTCTGGTCCTCCAAAATAGAGATCAAATAAAGGGAGATCTTGCTAAGAGGATCAATTTAAGAGCTTAAGCAGACATTTCAACCAGCACTTTTCCTAGAGGAGGACCCCAATTCTGGATGAGGTAGCTTAATAAGGAAGATCGGGGCAGTAACTGATGATTCTCTCTGCACTAGACACATTATCTTTATTAAGTTCACAGCGTTTTGTCTCTGGGGCACAGGGGACTCTAGCTTTGAAAAGAGTCAACTCTTAAGCAAGGAGTGCACTCAGGTAAGTGAATGGGAGATGGGGTTTCTTTCCTGCTGGGTATTTTCAACTTAACAGCTCAAGGCAAAGGAAAGCCAGGCACAGGAAAGGCAGACTTGGGCAGAAAGATGCCAGATCAAAGGAAGATTGTCTCTGACATGGACGCCAGAATCTAGGTTTTGTGGAAATAAAGATTCAGAGAGAATGACTCTTTAAGGAGGCTTGTGACCTAGTGTGTCTCTACTGAAAAGCACCTTCACTCTGGAACTCACTTGGCAGCTGCACCAAGTCCAGGACAACCCGTTGACATCTGACAAAGGGGCAGGACTACCCAGTGCACATGGCATTTTTAGCTCCTGTCATGGATCTGTAGCAAAGGTCACCCTGCAGGCCTTGTTCAGGCAAAGCCACCTACTCTTACAACTGCAGGATGGACAAACCTGCTATTTCCCAAGTGCAGGAAGAGGAAAGGCAACTCTTACGGTTAAACTTCTCAGCACAAGGTGGAATGAATGTGAGACCTGACAGAATTTAGTAATTTCTGACTGGCAACTTACTTAGTAGCTTGACCTAGTGTGAGACAACAAAGCAAAGTAGCAGCTGACCAAGCAGACTGGGCACACCGGATGCAGTTACCACTGTCCATGCAAGCGATCTTTAATCCTCATCACATGAAATTAACTCTTATTCTTCATGTGCCACTTAGAAGGCTTACGCTGGATCCAAGGTCATTTTGGCTTGTATTGTTACAGAGTCAAAAGTGAATAGGACACAAGAAGATTATCCAGTGAACGAGGCTGGGATCTCGCTCTTGCTAACTGGAAATGAGCTCTGCACATTCCAGTGGGCAGGGCTGTACCCAAACGCAACATCCCACAAGACCAGAAGCCTCCTAACTTTCCAGATGCCAGGAAACTGGCATTTCTGAGCATTCCGCTAAACAGGCAGCATGAAAGCACAGACAGATGCTTGAGCCTCACATACATGTTCCTCGGTGTAGGGCCACTCATACCTGCCTTGAAGCAGAGAGCAAAGAGAAAGGTAGAGTCTCTAACCAAACCCAGACATGCCATGAGTTCAACCACACCCGATCAAACACGCAGGGTGTCAACAGGACCTGGAGAGGTGGGCTGTTGACTTCTGGATGCTCTTGAAGTGATGGCACATGGTGGCTGTTCTGTAGGCCTTCAGTCCTGGGCTAGGGCTGTTCTGAGCCCAGAACATTAACCTGCAGATGGCTTCCATACTACCTTGATTTCCTTTCTCTTTATTGTCCAAAGACCAATCACTTCCCCAAGTGAGTTCCTAGATCCTTCAAATTTCTCCATTGGGTTTTAAATACTGGTCTCTAAAAAACGGCTGAGACTGAGTCAATGATTTAATTTGCCTGTCTTCAAAATAAAAAAAAAAATGCAAACATCGTGAATCATTAGCTATCACTCTGCTCTTCAGCTAAGCTGTAGCAAGTCAAGGCACTGATGTTTATTCAGGTTCAGTAAGAAGAGTTTCTGAAGCATTAAAAGATTTTTTAAATTTTAAGGAAGGGGCGAGGAAAGGTTGATCAGTAGAAACTAAGTTGTAGTTAAGAGTTCTAGTATGCTATTGAATGGCAGGCTAGTAGCTATTGCATAGATGGCAGCTGCTAGATCTCACAAATCTAGACAAAAGGATTTTCAGTGTTTTTGCCATAAATGTTTGAGGAGATAGTTATATTTAATTTGATTATAAAATGCATGCATATATTGAAAACTGCAAGGTACCCCATTAGCATAGACATTTTTTATATTTTAAAGAATCATTTCCAAAAATTAATTTTAAAACAAAGAAACATAAATGATTATTTCTCTACAGAAATGACAAAGCTTTCAGGGATTAGAGCCACATACCATGGTGTCAATGTCTCATTGCCAGATAGCACAGCTTCCGGTAGGTGATCAATGAAGGCCTTAGTTGCATTTAAAACTTGGGTTTTCCAGGATGAAAAATAAAAGAATGACATTTTGATGTCAGGAAAACCCACACGACTTCAGTTGAGAGTCATGCCTTAAAGGGACAATATCAATGTCAAGAAAGCTCCCGCTACTGTGTCTGGGGCTGTACCTGCTTCATTTCTCCAGTCACTTGCTGGCATCCATTCCCTGCTGAACAGATAAAAGGCCTCCCTCAAAATCACTGTGGAGGATTTCTTGGTGCACAGAACATGCTGAAATCCAATCCTGGGAGCTAATATCTTTGGGTTCTAGTGTACAATCTGTCAACAAAACAGACAATAATTCATTCATTTATTCTACTATTCAAGCATCTATTCTGCTGAGTGCATGGTGGAGCAAACTAACAGCAATACCCTCACTCATGCTCCTAGAATTATACACATTATCTCACTGGACCCTGAATCCACAATAAGGACACTATCATCACAACCCCATCATGAAGGAGGACATGAGCCACACAGCTGGCATGTATCAGATTCTGGACACTCACCCAGGTCTGTCCAGCTCCCAATGCCAGTCTCCTAGCTCTCAACCAATCCTGCAATCAGAATTGACTGCAGCATGTTAAAGCCCTGCCCCCAGAGACCCCTTCCAGAAGCTCTGTACAGGATCCGGGAATCTGTCTGTATTACCAGTACCTGAGATGGTCCATGTAACCAATGTGACGATGCACCAGCCTATCTTGCACATTTCAGTTAATCTGGATGATCATCAGGAATCCAAGACAGAATCTGACAGCCACAGCTGCAGAGCAGGTGAGAGCACAGCCTTGTGCAGCTGGTCCCCAGCTGTGCAGTGCTGATGGGGAGCAACGCCTCGTCACTCAACCCAGTTGTCAAAGTCTGCCTGTGATCTGACTCACAGCCTGGCCAGGCTGACCTGGAGCCATCTTCTGGCCAGTGAAGGGTGTGGTTCTGACCCTGGCTCCATGAATTCCATAGGGAACTAAATTCTATAGGGAATGTAGGGCACAAGCTGCATCAATCAGAAAGGCCCTCAGTCCTCACTCCCATACAAAGACCCCGTTGCATGGCATTGCTGGATCTTGTCTTGCTCTCACTCGTCAACCTCTAGCCTTTCCCATGAGGACTGAGATTCCCCAACAATACAAAAGAAAAAACAGAAAAACAGAGGGCTTCCTAAAGAAATAACAGATGCCCATCCTGCAAAGCAGGCAAAATGACTAGGTTTGTTGGTTGATGCTGAGGCCAACACATAAAAGGCCAGCTGATAACACAAGTATTAATAAGCAAAAAGGCATATAAGAAGTGTATGCCAGGGCTGGAGTGGTGGCTCAGTGGCTTTGGCGCTTTTCTGGCAAGCACAAGGACCCGGGTTCAAACCCCAGCACCACATACACAACTAAGTATTGGAGCAACTAAGGCCATGTGAAAAACTAAATAAAGTTGTTTCTCTCTTTCTCTGTCTCTCTCACTGTCCCTCTCTCTTTATAAAAAAAAAAAAAGTGTATGCCACAGTATCATTTCTTAAACTAAGGAATTTATCAACACTCACCAGTGCAGATGACACAGGGCATGTGAAAATCATTTCAGCAAGTCAAAATACAGCCATCAAGTAGCATTAACTGAACTTATTATGCATACACATGCATGTATGCATTTTTCAACTCACATTTTGTAAGATTTATGTTTTTCTTTTCTGTCAAAGATAAAGACTGTGATGCAGGATAGGCTACCTCCATTTTTAGATCCCCTTCCTTCTTTAACATAGTAACTCTCTCCTGTGTATGTTCACCTCTTTCCAGTGACCCCTTTCAATACCCACCCATCTCTTTCTGGTGACCTCTACATATCTACCTCTTTTCAGTGACCGCTTCTCTATCCTAGTCACCGCCTACTTCCTCTTTGTACCCGCCTCCACCTTACCTTAGCCAACTGCCTACATTGTGCACATGAGCTCCTCCAATCCGAGCAAAGGGCAGCACCGTGTCAGGTTGGAGTTAAAACCCCTGATTTTCCTGTTTCTGGGCACATTTTTCTTTTCGCCTTTGACAGAAGTAGAATTTCTGCCTTGCTTACCCGCATTGGATCACGTGTTTGATTTCATTTATGACAATTTACACAGCATTTGTGCTATGCTATGCACCATTACACTATACTGTGCACCATTCCAAGCACTGGGGATACAGCAGTAAATAGCATGACAGAAAGTTCCTTCCTAGCAGAGCAAAGCTGGAGGACTGATGCATAAAGAGATATACACAGATGAATTTCCCACTCTCAAGGTGCACACGGTCCAGCAGACTCAGGCAATGTAATTTTAATGAGGAGAAGAATGGCAGAAAGAAGGCCTTTTGCTACACTGTGAGCTGTGTATCTATAGATTCAACCTCAGGTCGAAAACGTTCAAAAGAAATCTGACCTGTTCTGAAGATGATCTCATGTTTTTTTCTTCTAACTATTCCCTAAGAAAGAATAACAACCATTAACGTAGCATTTACATGGTACTAGGTATTACAAATCATCTAGAGAGGATTTAAAATGTACAGAAAGATGTGTTTAAGTTATATGAAAATACCCACCACAATTAAGAACTTGAGCATCCTTTGGTATCCACAGATAGGCCTGGAACAAATCTCCCACAGGTACTGTGAAAGCATGCATCCAGAATGTCCGCAAAGGCTCTTGTGTTAGGGTTAGGGTTGGGCTTTGCCTCAGCTGGTGATGCTGTTTGGAGGTGGTGGGAACTTGAAGAGGAAGGGACCAAGTGAAGTAGGTTACTGGAAGGTGCGTCCTTGCAGATCATATCTTGTCCTGAGCCCCTTTCTCTCTTTTTGCTCATGGTGAGCAGTTTTGTCTTGACACCTGCTCCCTGCCATAATGTTCGGCCTCATCCCAGGCCCACAGATATGAGGTCAAGCAACCTCTCAGACTATGAGCCAAAATAAATCTTACCTCTTTATAGATGATTTTGTCAGGTATTTTGTTACAGCTACAGAAAGATGAATAACAGATACTGAGGGATGACTCCTTTGTTTCGTTTCACTTTTAGGATACTGTGAGATAAACAAGTGTGTTTAGTCCTCTTTTCCAAATCTAAGAATTATGATTCAGGCTGTTTAATAATTGGTGGTGTCACATAGCTAACAAGAACTGGGCCAAAGTAATTCAAATCATTCTGTAGAGTTAACACAGTATATGCAATATTATCATCATAGATATCCTTTGCGTTCCACAAGAAAAGGTTTTTTAATTAACTAAGCTTGTTTAATTGAAAGAGATATGCATTTGGGAAATTGTAATTCAAATACTAAAGAATATTCAATAAATATTGTGTCCCCTGCCTACCCTAAGCCCTGTCTGAGAGAAAACTGCTATTACAAATTTCTGAGCATAGTTTTACTGTGAAACTCTTAATCTACCATGTAGGCACCAAGCAAATCAAATTAATTGTTTGGAAAGGCTGAAATCCGTAAAAAGAAAAATTCTTGACAAGTAGAAACCAACAGACCCACATTCCATGTTAATAATTTTTTTCTTTGATAAAGAAGAGAAATAGTACCGTGTATGTTCAAACTATGCTTTTTGATCACCATGGAATTATAAGAACTGTTACCATGTAGATAAACCCCTATTACTTTGTGCAGATGAGTCCTGAGCAAGAATATTGTTCAAGTTCCTTTCCAGAGTGAGCCGCATCGTCTGGTTCCACCTTCTAGGTGTCTCTCAGTGACAAAAGCTGTTCGTCTAGACATTGCATGCCTGGGATTAGGACCTTGGCTGCTTAACAGGAACAATTAACACCTTCACCAGTGCCATGTGGGTGCCTTCTTTCCCTTTGCACCAACATCTGGACTGAAACTGATGGGAAAACCACGCATCTACTCTGTGGTTTAAAGATCTGCACATCCTCATCGGAAGCAGATCCTGTGTCTCAGCAAGTAAGGGCTCAATAATAACTCCACAAGAGGCCCCACGGAATGGTCTTAGAAGTGTGTTTGGTAAAGAGGAAGCTTTTGTGGATCTTACCAGCAGGATAGAGAAATCTGCACTGAGCAGGCACCTATCCAGGGCTAATAAAAAAGCCATGCAACCTCCCTGAATGTCAGTCTTCATATTTGTAAAATGTTTGGCAAAGAACAAAACTCAGTAAACACTGGCCAGCTAGTTAGTTGGATTAGACCAGAGATCCTTAACATGTGACCAGCTGTACCTTGTAAGAATGTAAGCCCTTCTTTGCTGATAAAAGGTACCGCATGTTCATTTGGTGTCCTTTAATTCCCTGAAAAAACTTCCCTGGGGGTGTAGCTAAGACCCAGAGTCTAACCAGCAATAGGCATTCTTATCCCATCAGTTTCTATCTTCAGACCCCAGCATGGGGCTCAACAACTCCAAGGGATGGATGGCTGGGAAGAATGGCACAGGTTAGTGGGCCTAGGAGGCTGGGATGGTAAGTGCTGGCATTGCTCTCTCCTGCAGTTCAGTTTGGACAAGGAGCAACTAAAGGCAGAAGGTGCCCACTGGATCACAGCAACCAGAAGGCAGGGATTTACTCAACAAGCATCAACTAAGCAGCATCGTGGGACATTGCTGACACAGAGTCTCCTCAACTGAGTGTGCTTCTCAGCCCCCCTAGCTGGGTTCACTCCCAGCTCCCAGTGGTGGGAAAAGAGGATCCACAGACAATGCAAAAACTGCACCTTTCCCCTCCTAGTCTTTAAGGTCCATTAGCAACTTATTTAAAGAAAATTGTTTAAGGTGGTAAATTTTGCTTGTTTTTGATTAGGCATTCAAAGTTATGTCTTAGGAATGAATGGCAGAAAATGAGGTACGTAAGATGGGGAGAGTAGCTGGAGACGAGCCTGACAAGGTAAATTGCATATTTAGGACGCAGAGACAAAGACAAACAGAATGATCAGCCTTGCTCCTGATTACAGTCCTGGAAGGGAAATGAAAAGCCAATGTGCAAAGCCCTTCAGCTGAACAGGATCCAGAGATAACAGAGCATCACGCGTTGCCAAGGCAACACCCGCTGAGTATGAGAATACAAGTGTGCGCACACATGGACATGGGGACAGGCTCCCATGCACCAGCACCCTCCTGAACGCAGGGACAGATCCAAAGGGAATATAAGGTATAGATTTTCACATAGCTTCTTTAGGAAATAAAATATTACTTAACTGCAACTTCTTTTCTGACTCCACATTAAGTAGTCCAAATTCATCCGATTAATTAAATTGCTATGTAGTAGTATTTTACATATAAAATATTTATCCATGCCCTTTCTAATGGGCATTCAGATCGATCTCCATTTTGAATTTTTACAAATAATGCTATAGTGCATATGCTTACATAAAGTGTTTCTACGATCCTATACACAGTTTCCTCCGGAATAGATTTGCCATAGAAAATGCCACTTATTTTCCAAAATTGATTTATCAGTTTTCACTCCAAGCATTGTATGAAAACCACCAATTTCCCCTAATTTTGCCAACCAGAGGTTGGCAACATCAGGGATGCTGTCAAATTCCAGCTCCTCCCCATCTGAAAGGTGTGTTGTGGCATCTCACTGTACTGATTTAAATTTACATCTCCCTGACTACTATTAAAGAAATCAAGCATCTCTTCAAGATTACTGACCATTTCATTTTCTCATTTCCAATTTATCCCTATTTCATCCTGTATCTACTTTTCTACAGCATAGTCTGTTTCTTAACTGATTTGTAGGAATTTATTAAATATTCTAGATATTAGTCCTCGCCTGATTATGTATAGCAGACATCTTTTATCAGCACGTGTCTTGTCTTTTAATTTAGTTTATGCTGTTCTATTACTAAGAAGGTTTAAATTTCATTGTATTTAGGCAATAGTTTTCTCTTAGGGTTTGTACCTCTCCCTTTAAGAAATTTAAAGTTTTGGATTTTTTCACATTTTGAACTTTAATCATCCAGATTCTTTTTAAGTATGGAAGAAAGTAGAAAATTTGTATTTGCTCATTTTGGTTTGGGAAAGTTTGGGCACCATTCACTGAATAAACATGAATTGTAGTGTTGTTCATCTCATTTAAGTGCCTATAGGCATACAGGTTGTTTCCCAGACAATTAAAATGGCATATATACCTATACCCTTATGCCAGTACTATAACAGGGACTTGGGCTGCTTTTCCTAAAAGTGGTAACTTCATTTATGCCTGCAGATGCCTAATGAGTAACTAAAAGCAGGATAAAGTTTGGCATCTCTGCCTTCATTTTGTATCCATCTCTTTTATTACCTTAAACTTTGGGTCAAGTCCCTGCCCAATTTCTGCCTGTGAGAATGTTAATGACTGATTAAAGCTCCTTTCTTGTCCTGTACCACTGTCCATATCTTTGATTGGCACATTGAAACAGGTGGTCAAACCTGCTCTGTTGGGACTACTGGGGCCTTTGTCCAAGGACTCCAGTAACAATACCCCATGAATTGATTGCTACAACTTATAATTCTAATAACTATCAGGGAAATTTACCCTGCTACATAATTCACTTACACAAAATTCTGTTAATTATTCTTGATCATTTAATTTTCCAAGTCAAGTTTAGGATAATCATGATTCTCCCACATTCCACACTTCCTCCTCTTCCCTCTCTCTCCCAAATCTTTTTTTTTTTAATTGCAATGAATTGGAATGTACATTACATTTGGGGAGAAACAACATTTTTATGATAACAGGTCATACCAACCATGAATATGGTATATTTTATCTTCTGTTTGAATGTATTATTTTATGCCCTAAAAGAGCTGTATAATCTCAATAAAAAAATCCTACTTTGTCAGATTTTTTTTCTTCAGGTATGGTTATAGTTTGAATATGAGGTGTCCCCCAAAAGCTTCTGTGTTATTTAAGGAATATTCAGAAGTAAAATGATTGGATTGTGAGAACTATAACCTAATCAGTCCATTCAGATTAGTAACTGTACGAGATAACTGGGGTGTGGCTGGAGGAGGTGTCACTGGTGGCATGCCCTGGAAGGGTTCATCCTCCCTATTGCTGCCTCTCTCTCTCTCTGCTTCCTGGCTACCATGAGTGGAGCAGCGCTCCTCAACCTCACCTGTCCACCTTGATAGTCTGTCTCACCTTGGGCCAGAGCAATGGGGTGAGCCATCTAAGATGGAGACATCTAAAACCACGAGCCCCAAATAAATTTTTCCTCATCTAAGTTGTTCTTATTTGGTATTTCGCTCATAGAGGTGCAAAGCTGACTAAAACGGGTACTTTGTCTTTTTTGATGCTTGTGTAACTTTTTAAAATTTTTCATTTATTACTTATTTTTCCCTCTCCATAGCAATCTTGTTGATTTTTGTACACTAATCCTGTAGCTATTCAGCTTTAATTCTTACTAATAGTTTACAAATTATTTTTACATTGAAAATAATATAATTTTCAAATAGAAACATAATTTAAAAAAATTACCACCCTCCATCTTTGTTTTCTTAATTATCTAAAACCTTCTGCAGTGGTTTGGGTTTTCTTATCTATGCTTTTTCTTATAGCATTCTTAAAAAATCAAAATAAGGAAGTTCCTTTCTATTTCTAAATTGCTATGAGTTTCTGAGTTTTTTGTTTTTGCTTTTTTTTTAACTTGGTGTTTTTAATTATGAATACATATGATACATTAAGGACAGCTTTCTCTTAACTTGTATATATCTAGAATCACAAGTTTTTGAAATAAAGCTTTCAGGGTACATGTAACTTTTCTCCAGGGCCAAAAACATGAACTTGGAAAGACTACATTTCCAGTCTTAGTCAAGTGAGGTCTAAATTAGGTCTGAGCAACCAAGGTCTAAGCACCGAGGCTCCTTGTGTCTGCCCTTCTCCATTAGGAGGGTCTGTGGACCACAGGGCAATACAACCAGTTTGGTGGTTTTCTACTGGAGTATCTCCATACTATCTTGGTCCAAAGTTATACCAAAAATTCCATTCTTATGAGTTTGTATTCTGAACCCTTAGCTGCCTAAGATGTTAGCTGTCTTATAGGATCATGATGAAGGGAAAAGGAACTGATAGGATGCTCAGTACCCACATCATCCTATCTGCTCTTTGCAAGGAATGAATGAGGTTGGAATCATCATTCTCTTTTTCCACCAAGGAAACTAAACCGTGGGGAGGTTAAATAACTTGCCCAAAGTCTCTCCCCAGAAAGCATTAACACTGGGTTTGAACTCAGGTCAGTGTGACTCCCATGCTCTATACTTTCCACTGTTTATGGGGCTACCGCCTCCTCAATCTCCACATATGCCCAACAGAAACACCTCTGGCTCCACAGTGCAGACCCACCAAGCCAGCAGAGCCATTCTCCTTCCTTTGTTTTATTTTTGTCTTTCCAACTACTTTGTAAATTAATGGTTGGGGTTCCAAACCACCCACTCTGGAGAGCGCTGTGAATAATGTAATTAAGCACAGGAAATGGTTCATTATTGTTAGTCTACAACCGAACAATGAAGGTCAGGGGATGCTCAGGAAGTGGATTTTTTCTATGTGGGAATCAGTAGAGGGGGCCAGCAGGAATCTGAGTGCTATGAAAATGTGGACTGGGTTGCCAGGCTCTGCTTCCTTAAGCCTGGAGAATAGTCAACACCCAGACTTTTTGGCCAGAACTCTGGGCAAAAAGCAGTCATCTTAAAAAGAACAGTTTCCCTTCAGTGCTGGTGAACAGAAGTATGAATAAGGAAAGGGGGCCTAGGTGTACTGACCCCAAAGCTAGATCTTAACCCTGCACTTCACCATTAAATCACCAGATTTATAATTGATTTCCCAAAAATGCTCTTAAGGATGACATAATACAGCTGTTGACCATGTGAACTCCAGCCAGATGGCTTAATTCAAATCTCACACAACCTTTTACAAATTCTGTGGCTGGGCTAATCTTTAATGATCGCTAGACCTCATTTTTTGAATATATAAAATAAGAATAACAACAGTACCTATTCCAAAGGATTAATGGGTTAATATTTGCCAAAACCTGAAAATAATATTAAGAGCCATGTATTAGTAATATATTACTGCATAACCAATGGCCTTAAAACCTAGAAGCTTTAAATAACAATAAACATTTATCACATTACATGAGACCTACCGTTCAGGAATTTGAATGATTCAATCCCTGATGAAATTGCAATCAAGATACCAGCTAGGACTGTAGTCAACTGAAGACTTGACTGGGGACAGAAGACCTGCTACCAACGTGGCTCATTCTCCTGGCTGTTGGCGGGAAGCCTTCTCTGGGTGTCACTCACTTCCCAGCTTTCCACCCTCACTGGTGACCCACTTCCCTCCAGAGCAAGTGATCTAAGAAAGCAAGGTGGAAGCAGCAACCTCTTTTATGACCTAGTCTTAGAAGATATATGGCATAATTTCTGCATTCTCTCATTGGTTACACAGCTCAGCCTTTTTGTTGCAGGAGGGGATAGAACCAGAGTCTGAATACTTGGAATTGAGGAATACTAGGGGCCAATTTTGCAGACCACCATGAACCAGATCTATTACATAGAATGGAATCCATTAAGATCTAAGCATAATCAGGTCTTGCATTCTAAATATGCAGCATATCAAGAAGAAAATCAATAAACGTTTGTCAAAAGAACAGATAAATGGATGAAAAGAAGAAATGCCCTTATCATCCCAGCCAAATTCCATTTCTGCTCTCCCTCATTTTACTATCTATTTTCTGAGCCATTTCCAAGGAAGGAAGTATTTGCTCTCAATTTCCACTCCAAGTCATTATCTCTATAAATTAGCTCTCAAATTTCATTTTCATATAAAGTGCTTGAAGTGATAACCTCAAACCAAAAGTGCTATGTAACTTTCTCTTTCATCCGAATTTAACAATATAAAATACTTCCTCTGAATTCAGAGACAACTGGAATTTTATGCCTTGGTTGAAATGCTTGCACTAATGGGAGTCACGCAGCAACTAATATGTGTCCCAAGACAATTGTGGGAGAGTTCCTCCTTGCACAAAGGCAGGCTTTCTGTTTCCTCCTCTTCCCACCAAAGCTGTACTTAGAAGATAAGACTGGTTTAAACCCTGGAGGCTTACTGAAGCTAGTGAAAATAAGTTTAGAAGGTAGGGGCTAATGCCTGGGTAAGCGAGCACCTCTCTAAGGGTCCCAGGTTTTCCTTCAAGGTCCTTTACACTCTGGTTTCTCAAGAACTTTAGAGAATGGTCACTTTCTCACCCCAGATCCAGCCCAGAGATTACAGACATGGGGACATGTCACAGCAATGGCATTCCCACTCAGCACTAGGATGACCTTTCCAACAATGTGGGGTGGTATTCGCAACTGCACCATTGCCTTCACTCACCAGAGGGGCAACCATTTGTGCCTAAATAGCACTGATGGCACACACCTTCCACAATACAAATCTTGTCACTGAGATCCTATACCCAAGTGAAATAGATAGTGGTTAATGGTCCTGAAAAGCTGGGATACTTTCCCTGGTTCTCTCTGGTAGTAAAGGAGCATAAGTAAACACAACAAGGCCTTTACCAGGCACAGGGAGACCTAGTGAGAGCACATGTATCCCTATTCACTCTATGCCATGTTCCTGTGGTCTTATAATTGGAAGACGCCAACACGGTTTCCGAGATCACTGGCTTTGCATTTTCACCATCAACGAATTCTTGAATGTACGAAGTGCAGAGTCATAAAAAAAACAAAAACAAAACAAAACAAAACCCTAAAATCATGTAATCAGGATCAAAAAAGAGGTCATAGGTGGTCATAATCTTTACTAGGCCCAATCTGACAATTACTCCAGGGCCCACTTCCCAGTATGAGTGTGTAGTAAAAGGGGAGAGAAAAATCGGGCAGAAATGCTCATCTTCAGTACTGAGCAGATTTGCTAAATCCTGAGTGAAGAATGAAGTCAATGCTGAATTCAGAACATTCTTTCCCATTTTATACTGACTTCTTTGATGCTCATTTTGTTTTAAATCCTTAGGATAAATGCTCACCTTGACATCTGCCTTTTAGAAGGGTAATGGCATGGCAAATCCAAAATGTAACCCAACTTCAAAGTGTGAATAAGAACTTCAATTGTAAATTCCCATGTCATGGAGTAGAGCTCAGAGACACAGAAATATCTTTTTAAAAATGCCTGGAAGTTATGCATGAGGGGCTCAGGAGAGAGAGCCTGGAAATTCTCACTCTGGTGCTATCCAAATAATTGTTTTCCATATAGTTCTTTGTGTTATATTTGGACTTGACATTCTCAAGTTTACCATCTTTCTACTTCCTTAATTCAAATAATTTAGCTCTACACAAGCATAAATAATACAATCCCACTTTTTAACATACACATGTAATTAATTCTGGCCTTCACCACGCAGAGCTAAGCTGGTCTATACCACAGCCACTAGTAACATGCATTATTCCAAATTAAGATGTGCCTTAAGTGTAAAGCAGGCAAGATATTTCAAAGACTTGTGCACAAAAACACAACATAAACTGTCTCACTAGTAATTTTTTTCTATAGATTGTATTTTGAAATATCTTAGAAATATTGAGCTAAACTAAAAATATTAATATAATTTTGAATACTTTCTTTTGCTTTTTAAAATGTGGCTATAGGAAAATTTTGGGCCACATATATGGCTTACATGTGTCTACTGGATAACGCAGGCCTAGATATTCAATATCAAAGATTGCAAACTGGCAGTGAAGACCACACAGGACAAACGCAGTTTGTATGATCCATATAATGTTAGCCCAAAGTGTGATGTTAGTTTCAAACAACTGTTGACCTTTATAATATCAAGTACTAAAAACAGACTTTCTTTTGGAAATTAAAAATTCTTAGTAACACATTCCTATGTACAAGGGATGGGCTAGATTTGTGTGTGAGCTGCCCTCCTGGAAAAGGTACCTACAGTTCTTCACTGTCCCCATCAAGCCCTATTGTTCCCCATCACTGAGATTATGGGCAGATGCCAATTTGTACCCCAGTCTTAGCCAGTGTCACACATTCAAGTTCTCCTG